>JAQFXP010002683.1:0-14405 GCA_034693685.1 Belba bartosi | reverse complement strand
CAAATAAATAATAATTTCTTTTTTTATCAAGTTTTAAACACTTGTTTTGTTTTGTTTGAAAATTATTTGTTTTTTGTATAAATTAACTAAAGTTTTATTTGTTTATTCGTAATTATGTTGATTTTATTTGCTATTAAATATAAAAAATACTTTTGTTTTAAAGTTGATATCATATCATATAATAAATATAATTATTTTTTGTTCTTTTAAATTAAAGTCAAAAAAATTGTATTTTTCTGTATTGACTGAATTACAAACTTTTATCTTAACTAAACCGGAATTCAATAAAAATTAATTAACAAAAAAAATTGTTTCCATTGTTTTCAGTGGAAGAATAAAATTGAATTTAAAAAAATATAGACTTAATCTTCAAATCTCAAGACTCACTAGTCTTTAATCAATGAAAAAATTTGACTTAAATTTGACTTTCAATACAAAAAAAGTATTTAAAACTTGAATTTAAAAAAAATAATTTTTAAAACAAATATTTTTGTTAATTCTTAGACTCATTTATGACTCAATTCAACAAACATTTCAAACAAATAAACATTAAATCTAATCTGAAATAAGAAATGTAATCAAAAACTATTAAAAACCAATTTTACGATAAAGGCATTAAATGTAGCGAAAGATTGATCAGTCGTTCGGTTGGAGAAAGAGTTGAATAATCTATTGAAACAACAAATGCGAGAATTCTTGACTGAATTAAAACATTCGAAACAACTAAAACATCCGAAATAGAGACAACAAATCAATTATGATATCGTGAGTGAGATTTCAATTCGATATAAAACGTCGTTTCACGCAAAATGAATTAAATGAAAATAAATATAAAAAAACTTTTCTAATTTGCAAACAAACATGTTTAAATAAACTTTCAAACAAAAGCAGTTTCATTACATCAGTTAATTTGAAATTAATTTTAAGTTTTATTTCACAAAAATTAATTAAAAAACAGTTTAATGAATAAATTAATACATTTTAAACTATTCTTATAATTAGACTAATCATTAAACGACTAACAATTAAAACAATAGTTAAACAAAAAAAAATCAAAACAAATAAAATTCTATTTCGAGTTAAATAATAAAAAAGTGAATCAAAAGCAATTTCAAATTTGTTTCGAATAAAAAAATCAAAGATTAGTCAGCAACAAAATTAAATAAACAAAAATCAAGCCAACCTACACATTATGCTTTTAAAAAGAGCAAGCCCAAGCCTAAGCAGCACTTATTTAAAACCAACCTGTACAGTACTTTATGTTTGCAAATCTACGTTAAATTTTTTAAGTTTAGAATTAAGTTCAAAAGATTAACACTTTTAATCAAAACACTATTAAAATCTAATCTGGATGTCTAAGAAATACAACAAGCCTAAATTTATAAGCGGATTAGTCTTTATTATTTAGTGAGAATTGCCAAATTAGCAATTTGATTTTATTAACCAATTTGCACCGACTCGCTTGTTAACTCTATTCAGATAAATAATGTCTTAAAATCGCTGTCACTTGTGATTAACTAACAACTGGCAAAGGGGTAGAAGAGAGGAGGGGAGGGCAGTGTATTGCAACATCATTTGTCAACTTCTTAACTATTGAAAGCAATTTAATAAAAACAAAATATTATTATGACTTAACTGAAAGGTTTGGTTACAAATAAAAAGCTGTAATATGTTGTGAGTCAGTCAGGACTTGGTATGACTGCAGATAATAATCAGTTCTTAAAATTCTATCCGTAATGATATTAAAAGACTCTTTAACTAGTTAGTTCGAAATAGCCAGGCTTATTTGGTATTATATTCAAAGTTAAAATTTTAGGCCGAAAAGCCAATTATGCCTTCACTGGTAATTAATCTTAAAAAGTTGTTTCGCCAAAATTCAAACTCATTTTTGATATTTAATTCAATTTCAAACAAACTAATGAATATTCTGCAGGAAATGTCTTCCATAATAACTGCGCTTGGTCGTGAGATTCTCGAATCGCTCATTAGATAAAATTTCAAATTATTTATCAATAGATAAAGTTCTTCAAAATAAAAATAAATTCTCCCGATTCGTGTGTACGGTATAAGCGCTCGAAAGATGTTTTTCTTATTTTAAAAAATTATTATTTTTTTGATTTTTGTTTAAAACTTTTGATTAAAGTCTGTATTAACAAACAGGTTATTTCAAGTTTGCGCCAATTTATTCGATAAACATTTTTTTCGGTTTAATTTAGTTCTAACACGAGATTCGTGTTCGATATGATGGCGAAGAAAGAGAATCATTAAATGCAAAGAAATTATGCGAAAAAAGTCGAATTAGTTTCACAATTATCGAAGTTTTTCATTCAAACTTCAAAAGTCTAGGCTTTGGTTAAAATTAAATAAATAGTAAAAACTGTCATTAACTCAATTCTCTTCACAGATTCCGTTTAAATCACACAAACCAGACAATCCCTAAGGGAACAAGTTAGAAAAATTCGACATGGTGCTAATCTATCCTGCTACTACAAACTTTTTATATTGTCATCATTCACTTACTAATGACAACTAACTTAGATTATACAATCATTTTAACCACTTTTTGATTGAGTTATTATAGATATATTCAACTATTCATATATTCATATATTTTTGATTAAATTATTAACTAAATTGAAACCAATTTTCCAAATTAGACTCAACTTAGCAACATGCAACATTTTAATTAAATTTAATTATTATTCAAAAATAGAGTATAAAAATGCGCTGGATAATAAATTTGTTTTGAAAGTAGTTAGAAAAATAAAACTAATTAGAATGGCAATTATAAAATTTTGTCATCAAATTTAATTAAAATTAAATAATCTAGTTAATAAATTAAATACGTTCGCCAAGCCGGACGCAAATAAATATTCAAGTTCAAGACCAAAACCAAAACTATATACAAGTTTAGAAAAACAGCATTTTGTCAAAAATGCAGATAATATTTGATTGAATACATCTATAGAAAAGAATTTGAGATTTCTTTTAAAGTTAAAAAAACAAACAGAAACTAATGGTAAGACATGTCGTCTAATGTATAGAAAAAAATGTAAATTTTTGTTTTCACCAAATATTTGCTAATCTAAAGGTTCGCTCTCTCGCTCTCTCCCTCCCTCTCCTAAACCCCACTAAATGTCAATGTCTTATACTATCAACAAATAAATGTATTCTAAATAGAAATCTTGTTTTTCTTCTTCTCTACACTCAACTGATCACAACTTTTCTGACATTGAATTTGAAATTTCAATTTCATTCAATGCCTAACTGTAGGCAAACTGTATTTTTAAATCAAAATAATCGAAAAAAATTTTACTTTTCTTATCAGAAAAAATAGAAATAAAAACTCAATAGATATAAGAAAGATGAGTAAATTATTCAGCAAGTCAAACTACATAAACATGTTGCAATTATTTATTTATATATTCGATCGATTCAAAAGTATTAATCAACTTTTCATATACGGAAAGACATGTTAAAAAAGTTTTATAAAACTTATAGACAGAGTTTGAATAGTTTAATAGTTTAGTCAATCTATTGAATGGTTTGAATGTATTGAATGGTTTGAATGTATTGTAAAAACTTTCTCATCAGTTGAACAGTTAATGCCAACAAAACTCTAAACTCTCTCTAAAAGTACAATAAGACTAAGTCTAAGACTAAGACATTGTATGTCTGTATGTCTGAGCGGTGTATGTTTGAGATGACATGTATGACACTATGACACATACCTAGCACAGCCTGGAGTGTCTGGTCCTCGAGTAAGGCATCCATAGTAAGGCACAGATGAGGTGCACCTGAGTGGTGGTCAACGTCTTGGTTCAGTCGCCAATCGTCTCAATATAAACATATAAATCAATTTGGTTTGTCTTGACTGCCATTTTGCCACTCATTCAGATCGCACAGCACTCTAGCACAGGTTGTTTTAGCCAATTGCCAAATACTTTCGCTCTAAACCATTCGGTTCTATTGCACTGATGATGACATATGAAGACAATCGATGTACAGACAGTGGATCGCAATTATAATACGGTTTTAATTTAGCCTTAATTTCGCTTTTTCTCTATTTTTAATACTTTTGAAAAGGGTTTCGGTTTTTGAACTCAACTCTACGTATAGTCTGAATGATACGAATAATACGTTTATAGCGATTCACTGCTGGCACTCAACAAGTGCTTCAACGGAATAACCTGCGATGCCTTCAATGCCCCCTTTAGGCCAAACTTTTAAACTATTTTGTTATGTAAGACTATTTCACCTGGATGAACTCACCTGTGCTTACTTTACTCTCTACACTCTGTAGTCTACACAGTTTCGCTTTATTACCTGTGCTAACACTCTATCATACCCTTATATATATACAATACAAAACAATACAATACACTATAATAGTTAGATTTGAGCCAAAACTTAATTTTTAGTAATTTTAATTTCTTTAACTTAAAAACAAAACTTAGCTTTTTTTAAAAAATACTCAGGTTAATTTTTAATATGTTCTGGATTTATTTTGCTTATAAAATCTTAATCTGAGATACTAAATCATTATTTGGTTAATTGGAATTTTTAATTATTATTTAGTTATTAACAGTTTAAAAGTGCTGGTTAACTTTATTCTTCTTATTTATGATATTAAACTACAAAACAGAATATTTGTTATGATTTGTTATAGTACAGTATGAATAAAATTTACTTGGCAATATTTAAGAATAGAATTGGATTTGTCTGTTGACTTCAAAGAGAGGCCCAGAAGTGACAAATATATCGATTGGTTCAATAGGTTGTACGTCAAGAGTGAATTCAAAAACGATTACATTTATGACTTCGACGTCAATCACAAACCAAAGAATAGTTAAATCATTTCAAACAATAGTTTCTATCAATTCTTTAAACAATTCTTATTATTTTTTGGAAACATTTTAATCATTTCTAATAAACTTTAAGTTGCTACCGATAATAATATAAAATAATTATTGACTGACTGAATTAAACCAATACTTTTATATATAAAAAAGACAAATTATTGTTTCATAGTTTATTATAAATTCAATTAATCAATAAAATTTATTTAAAATATACTCAATATATTCTTAATATATGAAATTTTTGCCAATGTTCTGTTAAACTCATTAACTGTTTATGAACTTCACGTAAGATATATTGAATAGTATTTAACACTTCTATACTACAAAATCAGGGATCGAGAAGGGGGGGATCAGGCAAAAATCCCCTCTAATTTTAAAAATTTGGATTTATCCCCCCTTAGCATTTGGTCAGAGAAAAGGTACCCCCCCTCGCCTTTTTCCCGGCAAATTTTTTGAGCTTTTTGCCCAAAATTTAAAAATTTTCCCTAAAACGGTGCTAAATCCGGTTTAAATCCAGCTAATTTAGCTAACTTTAGTTTAAATCCAGTAAAATTAGGCAAAATTTCATCATAAATATATAGGTTTTTTGAGCGTTTTTGGAAAAATTCCCTCCCTGATTCCCCCTAGGTTTTTGGCCAAAATTTTAAGAAAAATCCCTCCCCTGATTCCCTCCTGGATCGGCCGACCTTCTCGATCCCTGTACAAAATCCATTATGTTTTTAGGGTTTAAGCAGGAAGAGCAGGGATCGAGAAGGGGGGATGAGGCAAAAATCCCCCTGATTTTAAAAATTTGACATTTGGTCCCTTTCGATTTTTTTTGCAAATATTTTGGGTTTTTGGACAAAATTAAGAAATTTGTGCTAAATCCGGTTTAAATTCAGTTAAATTAACTAAATTTAGTTTAATTCTAGTTAAATTTGGGAAAATTTCATCAGAAATATATGGGTTTTTTGTTAACTTTTTATTAAACCCTCTTTTAAAGATTATATGATAAAAGTTTTAAACATTATTTAATGTTTACACTCATATTTTTTGTATTGAATTTGTGACAAATTACTTATTAAATTTGTTATTCACCTATTAAGCATATGTTTTAAACATAATGTTTATATATATTCACACACTAAAAAATCTAGAGTATTTTCAGAAATATGCTCGAGCCCAACTCAATCCTTTCCAAACAACGCTTCTAACCTATAAACCGCTACGATAGGTCAAAATCAATGCCCTATTTATAAGATATAATATTTTAATATTAGATCTTTTGTTAACATACCTTTACCTACCCTTAATAATTTATATAATTCAATTAAACTTGCTTAATTTTGGCTAAAATAAATTGATTAAAATTTTATAATTAAAACTAAGAAAAATTAAAATAACAAAAATTGTTCGGGTTAAAAATTACTTTTAGTTATTTGATTAGCTTTTAATCTTAATTTCAAAGTTTATTAATATATTTCTGTATTTTATAGAATTAATTTCAAGTTTAAATAAATTCAATCTTTATTGAGATCTCAACAGTAATTGTGAAAATAACTGAAAAAATTAAAGTTTTTGACATTAATTTCATATAAATTAAACTTGTAACAACTTTGAAATTATAATCGAGATAAACTTTTCTAAATATCTCCTCAAAACCTAAATTAATGTTTTCAATACAAAACCATTTTTGATAAAATGATTAATTATTTCCACATTTATATAATACATGATATATAAGTTAAAAATAAATTTATCAGATTTTATGATCTGATTTCGTCCCAAATCCCAGAAAAAGTTGATGAAAAACACACTTCAATAACAACTGTTTCTAAATCACTAGTTGTAACACAAATTCATAAAAACAAATCTGAAATAGAAAACAAGTTTCAGAATAAAAGTTTTATAAAATTCAAAACTCTATTCAAAAAACAGCTTTTGATCTAAGAATCGAAAGCAAAACCTATTCTAAATTTTAAAAATTAATTCAAAATTATTTCTAAAAATGTTTAAATTATTTCTAATTTCAATCATTTGTTTAATAAATGCAATTAATAGTCAGGAAGTGAGGGATACAACGGAACTATATTTAGGAGAGTTTCCAAACTATGCTCACGGCTTGAGTGGACACGTATTCGCCGATATGACTGACCAGAAATTGCAAACAATTCGAATCAAAAACTTGAACTATGACGGAACGGCACCCGACGCCTACTTCTGGGCCGGAACATCTGGAGCGCCGGACACTACAGGATTCATAATACCCGACGAAAACGGATCGACACAACCACTCAAAGGCTATCAAAACGCAGATATCGTTCTGAGACTACCGGAGGGAAAGAGTTTACGAGACATCAAATGGCTGGCCGTCTGGTGTCGCCGATATAGAGTCAATTTCGGTAATGTTTTCGTTGAGTAGAGAAATACATTTGTAATCATTATTTCTATTTTATTATAAATGTTTTTTAAGTATAGTTTTAAAGGCGTTTAACTAAATGTAATAATTATTAGTTAAGAATAAAATATTTTTAAAAACAATTTATAGAATAATTCACTTTATTTAGTGTTAATAAATCAAAAGAAATCAAAAAAATTCTATTGAATTATCAAAACATTGAATGAGTTTAACCACTCATTGTATAAAACTTTAATAATAATTATAATAATAATAATAACCATTAAATACAAAAAACAACAAATTATTAGAAATTTTTTTGACCAAACATTTGATTCCAATCGTCGAACTGTTTGAGGTCTTCCTTACGAACAGTCGGTTTAATTGCGTCTAAATTCTTAATAAAGTCTTCATAAGACATACCCCTTATCTCCGTTTCATTAATTTCATCAATTTTGTCGATAACTATCGACTCCCGAATGGCTTCCATTGCCGACTCGTGGCACAGGTCACGCATATCGGCGCCCGAATAGCCGTCGGTTTTTTCGGCCAAATCATTGATTTGTTCGGCACTTAAATTATGTTTTTCTGATTTAATGCTATTTTCAATAATTTGCTTCCGGGCCGTCGTGTCTGGCAATCGAATATATAGTTTAGCTGATAATCGACGTCTGGCCGCGTCGTCCAACTCTTGCGGCCGATTAGTTGCACCGATAATAAGCAGTCTTTCGGTCGAATCTGTGGTCACGCCTTCGAATTGAGCCAAGAATTCTGTTTTCATACGACGGGACGACTCGTGTTCGGAATCGCTTCGGTTTTTAAGAAGAGAATCAATTTCATCGATGAATATAACCGACGGCTGTCTGGCCCGGGCGACGGCAAACAGGGCCCGAATCATCTTCTCTCCCTCTCCTATCCATTTGCTGTTAAGCGCCGACACTGTTATCGAAAAGAACGTCGACTTTGTCTGCGACGCAATACAACGGCCCAAATACGTCTTTCCCGTCCCGGGCGGACCGAATAGTAATATACCTTTTGGTGGTTTCCGAAGACCACTGAATAGATCTGGTCTAAGAAGAGGCAAAACTGCAATTTCGTGGATCTTCTTCTTTGCAAAGCCGAGACCCGCGACGTCCGACCACTCAATTGGTTCCAAATTAGTGATTATCTCATTTTCAATCGTTTCAATCATTTTCGGATCAATATTCTTCAGATTTGGATCTACTTCTAGCTCTTCTTCTTTAGACTGTTTCCGATCATTTCGATTCGATTTAATCGGATTCTTAAACGGATGTCTCATCTGTTTAATGATATTCTGAGCGCTCTTTAGATCAATGTCTCTATTCCTCACATCTGTCGACAGTTTCTTCTCGAGACCAGTAATGAAGAGCCGTTTGGGTGGCGTTTGGCCACAATTGATCTCTTTGGGCGAATTATTTGACTTAAAAATGCCCGAAACCTGAGTCGGGGACGCATTCGCACTAATCTGTCGCTTCAATACATTCTTTACTTTTGGCTTAAGATTTGGATCGACTGAACAACTGTTCGATCGTTTGGTCACTATTTTCGAAATAAATTTCATAATTATTTGAATATAAGTCAAAATATAATAGAATTACCGAAACCACTCTTAAAAGACCCGATTCGGTCAAATATATTAGTTTTGGCCCCAATTAGAGCGCAATCTTCGACCAACTCTTGAGACAACACATTAGTCTCGAGACCACTGTCGACATCATCGGTATTATCGACATTAATATTAGTATTAGTTTTAGTGTTTAAGACAATTCCAATCACTTGACAGTCGTTCGAATGAGCCGTTGCTCTCATTTTCGACTTTAGATTCAATTTTTCAATCAATTGTTGTTCAGATAATCGAAACAATTTGGACTCAAATCCATTCAAACACTCATTTTGTTTGTCTTGAGTCGAACGCGACGTCGAAGCCATCGCTTCACTCAAATACGTGTTCTTACCGTCACTTCTGTCCAACTCTTCGGCCAATTCGGTCATCAGTTTGTGTCTCAAGTGTTGAAACGCTTCCATCGATTCAAACGAGCCTTTCGTCGAATCCAATAAAAACAGTTTCGATCGAATCGAATCAGTTTTGGTCTTCGGATCCACGGATTCACTCAATTCTAAATCTATTAAATAATTTAAATCTTTGTTTTCATTCATTTCAACGAAAACTTTAATTCAGTTTTAATTCAATTTAAATACAATTTATTTAATAATTAAATCACTTTTGAATCGAATGTTTCGAAACTTCACTCAAATCCCGCTTTAATTTAAACTTTATTTTATTTATTACTATTTTATTTATAATTTCATTATAGAAAATGTTTGCAAATTACTGATTCAAAAAGGACTAAATCTACAAAAATATATAAACAAATATTGTATTGAGTTTAAGAAAACAATTTGTTTACAGAAAACCGGGTTTTTATACATTAATAATGTAAAGAAAATACAAAATAATTATAACACAAAATGCATTAAAGTGTTAGCAAAACATATTTAAAAATAGCTGTAATATTAAAACATAATTATTGTCTATATGTATGTCTCTATTCATTTGTAATCATTTGTTTATATTTTTAGAGTTCACGTGAATTCAAGTCTAAGTGATTGAAAAAAGTTATTGATTTGTAGAGTAATTATTGAAAGCATTTCGGATTAAATCCGATTATAATTATTTGATTAGATTATTAAGTTTAACTTTAAGTGTCTAATAATGACCTCTCGTTGGTCGACATCACAACTAATCGCCGAACATAAGGATCTTCAGGTGAGTACTCACTCATACGAAGACATTGTTTTTGAGTCAATTTTTGTGGCAATATATAGGCCGTATGTCTGGCCATTAGTATCGACGGTCGATGTGCTCTGTCTTCGCGTCGATCTATATCTTTGATAAACTGCAATAAACCCGAAATAATCGACTTTCGGATCAAAAGAGAGACCAAATGGGACTCAACGGCCACTGAATTTAATCAATTGGACAGCAATTTGTTGGCCATTACTAATGCACAGACCGTTCAGATCTATAACATCGAAGCAAACCTCAAAAGCGGTTAATATTTGGCAAACATTTTGTCGAAAATATAATAATTATTTTGATTATCGATTCAAAGCTTTGTATTCGGTTTCGGATTCGAGTAATGGTAACCAAATTGTAAAAGAGTCGCAATTAGTGACACTCCGCGGCCACACCCGAACCATAACTGACCTGAACTGGTCGTACAGCGATGTGAACTCATTGGCCACCGCTTCGTATGACAATAATATGCATATTTGGGACATTCGGGACTATCGGAAGCCTATGCTATCCATGAGTTCAGTCGCCGGCGCCACACAAGTCAAGTGGTCGAAAGCCAACGAACATATGTTGGCCACTAGTCATGAGGGGGACGTCCGGGTGTGGGACAAACGCAAAAACAATACTCCCATTCATTACATTACCGCTCATTTGTCCAAAATTAATGGTTTGGATTGGAATCCGAATATTGGCTCTCAATTCGCTACTTGTAGTCAAGACGGGTCTGTAAAGGTATGGCCACCCAAGTAGTCGAACCCAAGGAATTGGCTTCAAATGATTAATAAATTATAACATTTTTTCTATTAATTAGTTTTGGGACTTAACGACATCCAAAGGAAAACCAGATATTATTCTAAATACAGGACTTCCTGTCTGGAGGGCTAGGTTTACGGTAATTAATCAAAAGTTTAATTGAGTTTTAGAAACAATTTTAATATTGTTTTTGTTTGAAAGCCTTTTGGAAACGGTTTGATCACTGCATTAGTGCCCCAATTGCGCCGAACGGGTGAAAACAATTCGTTGTGGATGTGGTCTATGGACTGCTTTGAACAGCCGCTGCACTCGTTTGTCGGGCACTTGGATGTAGTGCTTGACTTCGGTTGGCATAACAAGAACGGCAATGAATACGAACTGATCACTTGGTCTAAGGATAACAGTTTACGCATTTGGAAAGTGGACTCTCAGCTACTGGCGCTCCACTCAGAAGACAATTCTATTCCTCCGTTCGACTTCTGCGCCGACGATAACCAGAGTTCTGATGAGTCGGACGAAGGAACTGATTCGACTGGACCTCAACGGCCGACAACTCTAGATTTGACTCAAAGTTCAAATAAACAATATTTGGATCAACAGAAGACTGGGCTCTCATCGCACGAGAGCTCTGAAGCTAAGAAACTTCAAACACCGGAAACACCGGTTAATCAGTTGATTCCGAATTTGACTCAAGAGTTCTCTTTAATTAACGTTAATATACCGAACGTTCAAATAGAGGAACTGAATGCTAGCAAAAGGGTTTGCATTATAACGGCCACCACTTCTATATCTTGTCGTCTTAAAATGACATTCCCGGCCGGGTATCCCAACCACGTGCCGCCGCACTTTAGTTTTTTAAGCTGTTCGACCTCACCATCAGAAGAGGTCAAAAAAGAGTTAATAAAAGTATTGCAGTCAACGGCTTTCCTTCAGGTCAAGCGCAACCGGACTTGTCTCGAGCCCTGTCTCAGACAATTCATTGCAACTCTCGAGCGCCTGACCGGCACTACCCCACCAATAGTAGTGGCAACTCAGCCAACCCTTATTGATCTGTTGCCCAGTCATCATTACGGCAGTTATTTGGACGCTTCCGTACCCTTTCCGCGCACTTCCGGCGCCCGCTTTTGTTCCGGAGAGGTCTGATATTTGAGTAGATTTATAGACATAAAAAATAATGTATTTCTTAAATAGCTTTTAGTTTGTTTCGGACGACCGCCTCATTTGGAGCAAATGAACGCACCGACAGAGTTTACTCCACGATCTCTAAGTGCATTGTCAGCATATCTGTCGAGTCATTACCGATCGTCTCCATCCAATCACAGCTCAGATCCGATTCCATCGATTTCTTCATTTTATTTCGATTCATCCAAACGAAAACGTTATAAAACAAAACGAAAGAATCAAATCGATAGCAAAACTGCCGGCGCTTCTCCTAAACACAAGAGCAATAACTGCGGCCCAGTATTTGTGTTCTCAGTGTCCGGTTTACTACCGATTAGTAGAACTTTAGCCGAAAATTATGTTTTAAACACAAACGGAGACATTGTTTCGATGTGTGAGACCAACGCTAAAGTGGCCAACACTTTAGGCCGACGGGACTTATGCCAGACTTGGAATTTAGTTAAATTAAGTGCAGAAATATATTTGAAAAGTCTGAACAATGTCAACCTAATGGAAACTCCTTGGCCTCTACACCCTTTCGGCAAGAAATTGATTCAATCGCTGTAAGAGTTGATTGAAATATATTGAAAATTAGATTTTATACTATTTCTACAAAACATTATTAAATTAAAATATTTTTTATTATTCAATAGCATTGATCATTCGGTGCTTAAGTGCAATGACATACAAACGGCAGCAATGCTTGCCTGCACTTTCCATATGACTGACCACAAGGCAAAGTTGCCTCAAAAGACGCCACAACCCGGAAGTGGCAATAATTCGGTTTGTAATGACATTTTTGAATAAAAGCCAGTTTTGGGTTCAGTCAATAAACAAATTTCACTTAAGTTTTGTTAAAGTTAGACGATTTCTATTGACTACTTTTTAAACTCTTTTGACTTTTTTACTTTTCATTACATTTCATAATCTCTTTAGCTTTACATATGTCTGCAATCTTTAAGACTATTGAAGGTATGGAACAGTTTATTTAGTAATGGTTTAAAGTTTTTGTTTGATTTTGCTTTACAACCCATACCTAACCTAACTTTTTGTTCATTAAGTTTTGATTTATTAGAATTTTGTAATTATTATAATAAATACAATTCATTCTAAATTTGGTATTCTGTTTAAAGCCGGGCAACTCTCCCTACCACACCGTAGGCTCGACTATTGCGATGGCGCCGAACACTCCCGAGACCTATGGGGACTGGAATCTCAGTATGAATTTGGGTTAAGTGTTTGTTTTTTAAATTAAATCAAATATTGTTTTACAGTCTCTGCAGTTGAGAGTCTGAAGAGAACCCGATCTAACAGTTGGTCAGACTTTGCTGAAAACGAGGCATTGATTGCAGGTCTGGCCAACAATCGAACCGACAGTTTCAGTGAACAGTTAGAACTGGAAGCGCACGAAAACAACATTAAGTAAGGGTTTTGTCGAATAAAGTTAAAGATTTGCTAACTTATTGAAAAGTTGTTGAATATATGAATTAATCTATTAATCAATTAATCCGAATGTATGGCCAGAATGCTTGAGCCGAAACTCCATTTGCAATACGACTGTTACAAACAAATCTATGCGGATATCCTCTACGGTTGGCAACTCATGGAAAAGCGGGCATTGATTCTGAAGAGCTGTCAGACCGTCAATCAGAGCCAACTGTTCCACTCGGGTATTGATTTTGTGACCGAATGCACGAATCCGTTTTGTGAGAAGCAGTACAACACCTGTCGGGGCTCTAACTGTTCCTTTTGTAAGAAGCCGTCGCTTTTGTGCGCAATTTGTCGAATGCCAGTGCGCGGGGCTGTCAACCACTGTGTGGTCTGCGGTCACGGCGGACATACCATTCATATGTATAACTGGTTCGCACAGTCAGATCAGTGTCCGACGGGTTGTGGCTGTTTGTGTTTACAACAGAATTGTAATATTTTTGCATAAGTTTTCAGTTATAATATAATTTATAAATAATTATGTATTCATTGATTAATAAATTATATTTATTTATTAAATTCAAATATATTGGTCATTAAATCTACATAAATATCATTTAATTCTAATTTATAAAAGTATTTGAATTTATAAATTTTTTTGAAACAAATTAATAATAAAATACAATAAAAGTATTGAAATAAAAGTTTATTCAATAAAACATTTTAACTATAAGTTTGTACCCGAAGTAAGGGCTGTTAACAGAGCACCAGAAGAAGCGCACAGAAGATGGTCGACAATACGAGACATACATTGGCTGCGATTAAGAGCACCGAAAGGTTGGCTTCATTCGAATACGACTTACGTCGCATGACTTGAGTGTTGGGACGGAGCCCCCCACTGACTCCCACCTCCGCCCCCGTCTGCACTAGACTCGAGCCATCCTCTCGACTCCAATACAGACGCCTCACCTCTCAGACCATCCCTGAGAGGCTACGGATGACCGGA
>JAQFXP010002682.1:0-14406 GCA_034693685.1 Belba bartosi | reverse complement strand
ATAATAATATAAAAATCAATTAAAGATATGACTAATTAAAGATATGTCAAACATATAGTTTCGAATTCCTTCTCAAATTAAAAATTATTTTAAAATTTAAATTAATATAAATATAAATTTAATTATATTTTAAATTTTAAACTTTAAAAAACATTATTATAATTTTTTAAATTCAATAATATATTAAATTAATTTCGACTATTTCATGTCCCCAAAAATTAATATTAAATTTGAAACAATATATTTATTTTAGGATAATAATTTTATTTACTGTTTCTATTATTTTTTTATAATTGTATTTATATTTTGTTTTATAATAGTTTTACACTGAATTATAATCTAAAAAAATTATATTTTTATTTAAATAAAAAAATAATTAATTTAATAAATAATTTGAACTGGACACAGATGGTATAAACTATTTTTTATAGTTTGTGAGCGTTGCAGCGAATTTAGAATCCTTAGACGCTGCACTTCCATCCTTGAGGCTATTATCGTATTCTACTCAAATGCCAAATTAATTAAATAATAAAATTTATCAAAATCAGCAAAATTAATTAACAAATTTTAACAAAACAATAGCAAATCATTTTTCATATATTTTTTATAGCTTAAATTATAACAAATACGAAATTAAAATAAAAATTAAAAAATAATTCAATTTTTATTAACAATTAGGTTGTTGTTTAAAAAATCTATTTGCCTAAATTTTAATTATATAATATAAAATTATTTAATTTAAACAAAAATTTGTTTCAAAACTCAATTATCAGATCATTTAATAGACATTTGTTTAAAATTATTTTATGTCTTACAACAAATAATTATAAGATTAATTCAGTTCAGAAAAGATCTCTATTACAAAAATTTATTTTCTGTTTTGTATATTTATTAAAAATTTTAAAAAATACTAAGTATATTTCTTTATAATTATTTATACAATTTAATAATTTTTAACAACGTGTATTATTTTAATATAAAAAATTGTTTATATTTAGAGAATAAGTTAATAATTTATATAAAATTAAAAATTGTGTAAATTAAAATATTTAATAAAACACATTTTTTTAAAACACATTAAAATACCTCGCTAATCTTTACTTTGTAAATGGCGTTTGGGAAGCATCACGTGATTTAACGTCGACTGTGTTGTTGCTGACTTAGTCGGATATCTTCGAGATTATAGGTTTGCCTTAGAATCATTGTTCGCAATCCAAATGATTAGTGGTTTATATTTTTTTGGTTTTTAGTGATTTATAAAGCTATTTAAACAACAGAGATGGTATAATTGATAAAAGTTTTTAAAAAAAATTTTAAATGTCCATTTTTGGCGGAAGTTTAGTTTAAAAATTTTATTGACGGTTATTTAGTTATGTACAAATATATTGGTTTAGCCATAAAAATTCAGTTATACGATATCTTAATCGAACTGTAAAAATAGTTTATTTGAAGCAAATCCAATATTGTTACAATTTTAATATGTTTTAAAAACACTTTAAGAAAGAGATAATTTTAAGCAACTGTTCTTATTCAAAATAATTTTATGCAAACAAGTGCGAATATTAGAGAAAAGGGGGCTCTGTAATTTAGCCTAAATTTGCAAATGTTTAATTGGATTTTCTCAAAGTTTAGTTGGGTTGGATTAAAATTTAATTTTAGTCACATATTAATATTAAATTGAATTAAAAAATATTTATTTCTACTAATTGCAAATAATAACTGTAATTAAATTGAATTTATTTGCAAATTTTTTAAACAAATATATAAATAATCTTATGGGCTGAAATGCCATCGGCTTATATTATAATAATTTATTATTTATTTTGAATATTTACATTGTAATAATTTCTCGTATCAAATCTAAAAATTTTAATAATTTTTTATAAATAAAACATTTTATGCATTAAAATTTTATTTAAAATATTAAATTAAAATTGATTTAATTTAATAAATATGAATTTTATGTAAATTAAATATAATATTATTTAATTAAATCAAACTATTGTTACAAAATTCAATTAGAGAATCGGTTGATAAATATTCACTATTTTATTTTAAATATTATATTACTATATTTATAGAAATGTTCAAAACAAAAAATATAAAACATATGATAAATTAAAATATAAATTAAAAACAGTTATTTATCTCCAATAAAGTTAAACCGAATTTTAACACAAATCGTAAGGTTTAGTTGAAATTGGTAAAATTAATTTTGGTTTATTTGGGATTTGTATGGTTGGGTTAAGTTTGGTCATGTTTGAGATTGCTTATGTTATGTTATGTTAAGTTAAGTTAAGAAAATCAACTGTTTATTTTAATTTATAACTTAATTTATTGTTTAGAATTTAAATTATTAAATTCAGAGCTAAAAAAATAAATTTTATTTTAAAAATATCTAAAATAATTTATTTAATTATTAAAATATAAATATATTTTTTAAGCTAAATGCAAATAAAAACTGTAAATGAAATTTAATGCATTACAGATTTATTTCAAGAATCAGAAACTCATTATTTTGTTAACATAGATGTGAGAAATATACGTTAAAAATTGTGTATTAATTTAACATATTTGCAGAGTTTTTACAGTTTTGCAACTTTACAATTTAAATATTAAAATTAATAAAAATTTGATATACGAATTTCTTATATTTAAAACATTTCAATAAAATTTAATAAATATATTTAATAAATAAATATTTTATGAAAATTATAATAAAACAATTTTAATTAAATAAATATAATTAAATTTATTTAAAATTAACATTATTCTAGTAAAACAACTTTATCATTTAATTGTTTGACAGACCTTTTTATAGAATTGGTTTATGTCTTACAATTAAAAACATTAATTCAGTTCAGAGAAGATATCTGTTACACAAATCATTTCTTGTGATTGTATAATATCTATTAAATTTTTCTAATAACTTTATTAATTTATTTTTAAATGAACATTTATAAATATTTAATAGTTAATTTTTAATGATTTAAAATGTTATAAAAAAATATTGTTTTTCAATAAAGAAATTATTTAGATAACATTATTATAAATTAGTTAACAGATATTATATTAATATAATATTTAAATATAACTATTTAATTAGTATAAATAATAATTTAAAATTTAATTATATAAAAATTTAGACTAAAAATTTTAAATTACTGCTTCTATCAATCAAATAATTGTATATAATTTATGTTTATTTTGTTTTTTTCTTATTTGATTATACAAACAATTGCAACAAAACGCTTTCATCAAATCAATTAACAAAACTTTTTAAATTTTGTTTATATCTTACAAATACTATTATTATTTCAGTTCAAAGATAATTTTTATTATACAAACGTATTCATGTTTTTATAACAAATTTTATAAATTTTTTCTTTAAAAAATCTAACTTGTATATTTTTAATATCTTTTAAATAGATAACTTATTTTAAAATATTAATTAAATTATAGAAATTTATATAAACATTAATTCAATAAATAATTCATATAATCTGTTATAAAATGACATATTATTCGCAAAATATTTGTTAAAATCCTAAAAGTTAATTAGCATTTTTACAATATAAAAAATATTCAAAAACATTTAAATAATGAATTAAAAATCAATTAAATGGTTTTTGCAATTTAACCTATTTAAAATAAAATGAAATTAAATTCGTTATAAATAAAAATATTTCAATTAAATTTTATTATTGTTTCCCTAAATGCTAGTCGTTCAACGCGCGCTAGTCTTGCAAAGCAGTAAAACACAATCAAATTTAAAAAAATTAAAAAATTTATTGAAATTTTATAACTGAGACAGAGAATTAAATGACATAAACTCAAATTAATTTTAAAATAAAACGACTTCTCAGAACAGAGCAGAAAATCAATTAAAACACATTGTTTTTGTATGAAAATTAATTTAATTTTATTGAAAAATTCCATTCAATTTTAGGAAAATTAATTGAAATAGTGACAAAAAGAGTGGGCTGTTTAAGTGCTGGTGCCATCCGTTGCAACACTTTATTAATTTAATAGTATAAAATATTTTTAAAATTTACATATAATTGCGTTAATTAAATAAATATTATTTTGATTTTAAATTATAAAATTATTTGATCAAAACAACAAATTGTAAAAAAACTAATCATCAAATCGGTTGACAAATATTCGTTTAGAATTAGTTTATGTCTTACGGATAATGACATTAATTCAATTTAGAAAAGATTTTTAACTCTAACTTTATGATTCAAATATGCAATAAATTTGCATACCGTTTATACATTCCTAATTAATCAAAGCTTTTTGTTTTAAATACTGTCTATTTATTTTGAATTGATGGGTTTTACTATTTAAATGATGTGTTTATTGTATTCAATATTAATAAGATGTTTTTGTTATGCGTTGCGTTGTGTGGAATTAATTTTAATGTTTAACAACTTAAACTCTAGCCACTTTACGGCAAACTTCCTATAATTGGCTTATTCTTTGAGAACATAATGATAACTAATATCCAATTATTGCTTATCTACATTGCCACTCGTCAATAATCACTACTAATTATTTTACGATACTATGTTTAAAGTTTGCCAGACATAAATAATCTGTTACAATTCGAATAACCCTTTGGTCACAAACTTAAATATAAAATTCATTTTTATCTAAATTTATGTAAATAATGTAAACAAAATTTAATACAATTATTTTAAAAATTAAATATTTACTAAATGGCTAATTATTACCAAATTTTTAAAACTTTATTAAATTTGTATTAATTTTTCATATCTACCAGAGATTGAAATAGTCTGCCGATTTATAAGGTGGAAATTGGATTTTTACAAACATTCTAAAAATATTTTTATATTTATAATAAATATTTAATTATTTTAAACAAATTTAATTATAATTTACTACTAATTTTGAAAAAATATATTTATAAGCTTTAATATATAGCAAACTTATTGCTTTAATCATAAATTTAATTAAATTTTGTAAATTGTTTTTATTTTTTTAAACATATATTCAATTAATAAAATATTTTAATAAATTTGGTTGTAAATTTCGTATAAATTACAAATTTAAAAAATATTAATTATACGAATAAAATTAAATATTTTAACAATTTTTTATTTTAAAAATAATAATTTACTAATCAATTACAAAACTATTTATTCGAACAAACGGTTCAAATAAAACTTTTGGTGCTATAGGTTATTACAAATTATGACATAAAATAATATTAAAAGCATTTGAATTGACTCAATGTTGAAAATTCTATTAATATTAACTTAAAAATACGTTAAAACTTAACAAAATTTAAAATAATAACCAATAATAACAGTAATGAGTACGAATAAAATAATTTGGAAATAACTTGTCTTAAACAACAACTAATTATCCTTAAAAATTAAAATAATAAAACAGTGTATTTCCCTAAGTTTTATATCTTAAACACTTGGTAAATACAATAAAAGAAAATATAAAAAATTATAGTTTAAACTTTTTCTAAAACTTTTAAAATAACTCAAAAACCAGTTATCATTTTTATTTTCTAAATAATTTAAATTATAAATTTATTTAAAATATATATTTTTGCTAATTGTAAATAAAAACTGTAAATAGAATTCAATGTTTTATTAAAATTATTTAAAAAATTTCAAATTTCTTTTGTGGATTCAACCTGATTCACAGATATTAAAATTTTTACTTTTATAATCAATTAAATTTTCATATCAAAAACATTAACTTGTTATTTTGTATACAGATTTGCATTGATTAAATATTTATATCATTATATTTATTTTTCGAAATTAATAGTAAAAAAATCAAGCAAATGTTTGTATCTTTTATTTTTAAAATTAGATTTATTTTAATTTTAACATTTTATTTGTAATAAATTAATCTCTTTAACGTTTTAAATAAAATGGATTGGATTGGTTTAATTTTTTTAGATTGTCTTGGGATTTATTAGTTTTGTTTAAATTGATCACGTTTGTCTGATATTGTAATGTTGGGTTAACATTGGTTAAGTTAGTTGGTTTGAAGATTTTTAGGTTAAAATATGGTATATTATTACAATGCAATAATTTCTCCAAATTAAACATAATTATTTATTAGATAATAACATTATTAGTTAAAAACTACAATTGTTTAAAAAAACTGCAAAAATACTGTAAATAAATTTAAAATTTTACAAGGTGAATCATTAAATAAGCAATTTAATAAAGATTTAAATTTTATTTTTGATAATTTTAGCCGACAATCGCATCAAACAAAACTGTTGTTAAATCTAGACTATAGCCAAAACACAAAATTTTGAAAAAAATGTACACAGACAAAAACTGCGTGTTTTGTATAAAATGTTAAAAATTAATTTTACAGCTTTTTATAATGTTTATAAAACCGAATTTTGTATACATATTCAACCTATCACATTTTATAATTTAATATTACAAAACATATTTATTAAAATTTTATTAAAATGAATTATTTATAACAAATATATATAACATATAAACAATATAAAATATTATGATATACTTTTTTGATAGTATAATCCAAAAATAAGTTTTAGATTTTTGATATAATTTTAATAAAGTATTAAATTTTATATACAGTTTTTATTCGCATTTAGCTAAAAAAATTAATTTAAATGTGTAATTAAAATTATTATTTTATATAAACAAATATTTATTTAATATTTTAATAAGTTGACATATATATTATTATTAAAGCCATTACCTCATCGTTTTTTCTCATCGTTTTTTCATAGACATCAGATGGTATAGAAAAATGTCAATAAATTACAACACATAAAATCATATATTGTTTTAAATTATGAAAAAATATTTAAATTATAAATAAATATTGTTAAATCGAATATAGTTATGTCGAATATTGTTAATTCGAATTTTGTTAAATCAAATATTGTTAAATCGAATTTTGTTAAGTCGAATATTGTTAAGTCGAATATTGTTAAGTCGAATTTTGTTAAGTCGAATATTGTTACGTCGATTATTGTTAAGTCGAATATAGTTATGTCGAATATTGTTAATTCGAATTTTGTTAAGCCGAATGTTGTTAAGTCGACTATAGCTATGTTGAATATAGATATGTCAAATAAACTTAAGTCTAATATTGTTAAGTCGAATATAGCTATAGTCGACTATAGTCTTAACAATATTCGACTTAACAAAATTCGACTTAACAATATTCAATTTAACAAAATTCGACATAACAATATTCGACATAACTATATTCTATTTAACAATATTTATTTTTAATTTAAATATTTTTTTATAATTTAAAACCATATATGATTTTATGTGTCGTAATTTATTGACATTTTTCTATACCATCTGATGTCTATGAAAAAACGAAGAGAAAAAACGATGAGGTAATGGCCTTAATTATTATATAAAGCCAAGTATTTCAGAAAAGTTAGAATTAAATTTAAAAATATTTTTATATAATTGACTAAATATCTGAAATAATATATGCATAAAGAATTATTTAAAAATTATTAAAAACATATAATTGAAGTATTTTAAATAATATTATATGAATTTAAACCGAATTTAAAAAAAAAATAAAAAACAAGTTATATTTTTAGTCATTAAACTTCTAAATATTTCTGATAACTTTTAAACCCAAATATATTTTTTAAATACCAAAATTTAACGCATATTTTAATATTTAGAGAGAGAATTTTAGTTGATCCTTTGGGTTAATTTATTGATAGCAATATCCGTTAATCCAATGGTAGACGACATCTTCAATAGAGACAAACTGTTGATTAAAGCCGTTTCAATACTATATTTTAATACTGTATTTGTTTGCTTTTTAATTTATAAAACTTTTAAAAGTAAAGTAAGCGATTTTAGTGTTTTGTTTGTAAGTGTTATTTGGAGCAGGCTGTTTCGCCGCTCGGGCTGGAGGCTCGCTTATGAATTCGCTACGTTTCAAGGTGATTCGGCTTGGCGTGCGTTAAGCCAAATTATTAACATAAATATGTCATGTTATTTATTAATTGCTACAATACTTAAAATAATTATTTAAACAAAATAGATTGTTCAAAAGATATTTTTATATTATTCTTCGATAGGCAATTAAGTTAAACGTTTTCAAAATATTATTGATTGAAAGTATATAATAAATTATATTACCTTTAGAAAATTATTGCAAAAAAAATTAATTTCTTGTATATAGTTTTTAAAATATGCATTGTGTAAAAATATGTTAGTTTTTGTTAATTTGGAAACAGTTTTGTTTAAGAATTGTTCAGTTAGTCCAATTTATACCACATGGTTTTAGAATTATAAAGCATGGGAAAGTTTTAAAAATTTTTGCATAAAATAAATAAATTAATTGAAATATTTAATACAATTTTAAAATAAATATTTCAAATAAAAATAAATAAATAAAATAAACATTAATTTAGTAAAAATATTTTGAAACAACTAAATAATCGAATTAATTTTAAAAGCTATAAATCGTAAAAACCAAAAAATTTAAACTTTAAGCATAATATAATTTATCAATAAAATAATTTAAAATATATTAAAATTATATATTTTGTATTTACACTAATTCAATAAAATTTTAAAATTTTTTGTGAAATTAAAGATTATTCAAAATTAAATATTTTGTAAAATATATTATTTTAGAACTAATTATTAAAAATATTTTACATTTGAATCACTTGATATATTAATTCATTTTTTAAATCTTTGCAATAACTATTTTTCTATTGTTTACTAAAAAATAAGCATGCATAACCTTGATAAATTTATAAATAAAAATTAAGAATTATTTTAATTTAAGTCATAATTTATTTTGAATAAATTTTAAATATATTATAATGATCTAATTTTAATTTTCGATAATGTCGACATTTTGATGACTAATTTAATTAATCAATACAATGAGTCAAACAATGTTAGCTCATATATAAACAAAAAGAAAATTTCAAAAAATTAATTATAATCGAAGTTATATTTAAAATGGTTTGAATTAGTTTGATTTTTTAGATTTTGTCGGAATATATTAAATTTGTTTAAATTGATCAAGTTTTTCTGAGATTTGCAAGATTGTGTTAACATTGGTTAGTTTAGGTTTTTTTAAGTTAAAATATGTTACATTAGTACAATGCAATAAATTTTCAATAATAAACCTCAAATTTTATTTAATATTAAAAATATTTAATTTTAACTTTTGTTATAACTACAGATGTTTTTAAAAAATCTGTAAATAAAATGGTATACTTTATTAAAATAATTTTAAAAATTTTTAATTTTATATAAAGCAAATCATTCACATTCGGAAATATATGAATAAAAAAATTTCGTTTTAAAATATCGATAAAGGCTCTTTTTGAAACTACAATTCATTTATTGTAATAATTAAATTAACTTTTAAAAATAAACATTGTTTTTTAATTTATATAAAATGTTAAACTAATTTCTCTGTGATATGTTTACCAAAAATTAATATTAGTGTAAATTAAATAAATCAATTATAAATTAAATATTTAAATGACTGTTTCTGTCATTTGTTCCAAATTTGTGCTTATATTTTGTGTATATTTTTATCTCATCTCTAAATTATAACCAAATTTAATATCAGTTTTAAGAACAATAGTTAATATTCAAATTATATATTTATTTAAGTAAACAATTAGAAAACATAAAAATTTTAATTAAATATTGTTGTGTAAAAGTATTCTTCAAAATTATTAATATTATTTTTTTAAATTGTATTTTATTTATATTTTATAATTTAAATATAATTTTTATAGAATTTTGATTTTAAATTTGAATTTAGCAAAATAATTAATTAATTTTTTAAAATAATCAAATAATTGAAATGTAAAAGTATAATTAAATTTTAAAATAATAAATTGTATTAATAAGATTAGATTTCATACTAATCAAATACAACTAAACAATTTCTATAAATTTGTTTTATACAGTATTTAACGCTTTAAATAATTTATTATTAATTACTACAGTTACCAATGTAGTTAAAATAAAATAATTAATTAATAAAATTATATTCATGCATATTTCTTTTTATTTGTAGATATTTATTTTATTTCGATTTTTTGTAAAATATTTGTGACAAAATCTATGTTGAAGCATTTCTTAAAACTATTTAATAACAACTTTGGATCAAAATATTTAAATTTAATTAAAATATTTATTTAGGAAAACGAAAATTTGTTAATATTAGCATAAAAAAAGTATATAATTTAATTTAAAAATTACCTTGTATAAGCAAAAAAAAAGCTAAAATCAATAGAAAACTATTTATAGTATTACATGTATAATTTAAATAATGTCATATGTAAACAAACAAATATATGACAATTTGTTAAATTAAACATTTTAATACAGATAGTTGTTCAACAAAACAAACGCAAATTAGTTTTTCATATCATATGAGGTTTGCAAAAATTAAGGTTTGCAAATATACTAAATAAAAATCAATCCAATTATAAATAAATTAAAAATTATAGTTACAAATAAATTTTTTTTTGTAAAAATAAATAATTATAAATAATGTTTCTAAATAAAATAATTACATAAATGAAAATTTAAACTCCTTTAAAAATTTCATTCAAAACTAATCAAGATATTTCTCAAAAATATTTATAAAATGGAAAAAAATTAAAAATTTAAACGTTAACTAATATTAAAATATTTATCAAATTTTATTTATAAATAACCAACGTTATCTTGTGTATCAAAATTATCTCCCGGCCATGCAGCAAATTCACAATTGAAATTACTAACTTATTCGGTGCAGATTCAACTAAGGTGCAGGGCTTATGGGACATTTTTGAATAAAAAGTAAAATCGAAAAAGAACGTTTTTTTTAACTAAATTGTCCTCTACATAAACGGAAACATGCTCTTCGAGGTGCTTAAACTGTGTATTTAATATAATTCCAAATAGAACAGACATTTTGGCGTTTATTATGCGCGCAAATGTAAATTATATAAAGTTTTGTGTAAATTAGGTATTTAGTTGTAAACTGTATTTTAATGCTATTTATAATTTTTTTTAATCTTTTATTCTAATTTATGTTTAAATTTGTGTTCTACGCTCTCCAATATTTATTTAAATTTTATTATAATTATTTAATTTAAAATTATTAAATAATTTTATAAATAGTTTTAATATATTTATATTATTTATATTTCATTTATATATATATTATATTTAAATGTATTAATTAATTTAATTATTAAATTAAAATTTTGCAAATTATTTTTTAATATGTTATCAATATCCTGATAGGCCGTCGCAATGGACTAGTGCGTCTAAATACAGTTAAGTCAGACTTAAGAAACAGGTAGTGGGTTTAAACCACGTACGAGCTAATTTTAATTTTCATAAGTTAAATTGGGTTTGGGTGGGGCAAAACAACCACAGATTGATTACTAAGCGTTGTTAATTGTTCATATATAGTTTATTTCTAAATGATAGTTAATAAATTTTAATAACAAAAATTGTTTATAAAATTAAATTGTTTTTTTCAATCTTCCGCCAACGGCTATGAGGAAAGAACATAGCCGGTTGCAATGTTGTTTATAGTTAGAAAAATAAAGTTTATGTAAATTGTTATTAAATATATCACATATCATTGTGATAATATCATTATTAAATTTCAGAATTATAAATTTATCCTAAACCATCGACCATTTTATAGTTTAAAAAAATCAACCAAAAATTGCTTTAATAACTTTAAAAATTTTCATTTCCCTATTTGTATTTATTCTACAAATTGTATTTATCTCTTTACGTTTTACCGACCGCTTAAATTAACTTGCAAATTTTATTGTTTTGTGGCAAAAAATTATTTTTAAAAATACATTTTTAATGAAATAAATATATAAATTTAATATAAATCCGATTCCAAGCACTACTAAAAATAGTTTTGTAAAATTTTTGCTTTGAAATTCGTAGAGAATTATATTAGGTACTTATTTCAAAATATATTAAATAAATTTTAATTTTCTTGTAATATAACATAATTTAAAATAAATTTAACGCAATTTATTTTAAATGAGTAAAATTAAATTAATTTTATAAAAATAATTATAATTTAGGTCAAAATTCTAAAATTTATATAACTTTTTTAGACAAATATTTAATTATTATTTTGTATTACGCAAAACGCATTGATATGATTCGAACGAAACTCAAAGCGGTTAATGTAATTCTTTATTTAAAACAACTGTATTACTACTACAAAAATTATTACTTGTTTTTCTTGTACATTTTTGATTACCAGTTCTATTATTACTTTTAAATATCAATACAAAACTATTTTTCATTTCAAATCAAGAATTTCATTACAACCTACAAATGTCTACTTAATGTATTATTTATATTCAACCAGCATATAACTTATCAATTGTTGGTAATATCGTTTAATTTAGTTTTTAATAATTAATAAAGTAAACAAAATAAACAATAATTAATTGAAACATGGCAATTTATTATTTTGATTATTGCAATAAATTAAATTTATTATTCATTTAAAAAATAATATGTTTATTTATAAGTAAACAAATATTTATTTCTATTAAAATATAAATAAAAATTGCAAAAAAAAAATTTATAAATTATAAATTTAATTATTTGTTTACCCATTTGGTATTGCAATATTTTATTTAATATTTAAACAATTGAACATAATAACATAGTATTTATTTTATGGTTTAAATCTTAAAAACTTTATTAAAAATTTGTATTGAACAATGTTTTTACAATTTATACAATTTAATAAAGTTTTAAATATTTAAATTTGATTAAATATAAAATTATTTAGTTACTGCAAACTAGTACCGCAAATTATTATAATGGAATCATTTGATAAACATTTTTTCAAATTGAGTTATTAGAAGTTTATAAAATAAACATGTTTTTGAATAGAATATATATTTAAAAACTAATTTTATCAAATTATTAATTAAAATAAATAATGCAATAATTATAAAAAAAAAAAGTTTAAAACTAGCATTTAAACAAGAATATTATTTGGTAATTTTTTAGAAACATATAAAATATAAATTTGAAATTATTTAAAATTTGTTTGCAATTTAACTTTTAAAAAATAAAATTATTGTAATATATGTTAAACAAACTATTCTTGTTTAACAATGTAAATTTTAAAAAATTCTTAATTTAGACCAAAAAGAACGGATAACTTTAAGGCCATATATCAAATAATTATAATATTTCAATTGATTTTAAAATAATTTAAGTATAAATAACAGTTTAACAAACAATTATTATATGAATAAAATTTAAATTTTAAACTATTTCTTAATTAATAAAATTTTAATTTACAAATTAAAACTGAAAACTTTTTTTTATACAAAAATTTCGAATAACTCAATTAAGGCTAAAAGTTATCACAAATTATGGCCATATAAGTAGTTACTGGTGCATGCAGGTGGATTTCAAAATGGCGGACATCGGACAACAGTACAACCCTATTTTTGGATGACGCAAACCTAACCTAATTTTTTCCCCAAAAATGACGTACTTTATGGAGGGAGCTGTAACCCGGGTTTCCTCAAAAATACCCGGCGTACTTTATGTCCAGACCCAAAATCTAAGATGGCCGCTATCGCACAACAGTGTAAGTCTATTTTTGAAACGTACTTTATGGAAGGGGCGAGTACCACTTTGCCCCCTGAAGTGCCGGATGTAATTTATGTTGCGAACTAAAATGGCTGCCAAGATGGCGGCGATGACGTCAGAACTCGACGTACTTTCTGGAAAAGGCTGTGCCCTCCATTGCCTGTTTTCCGACGTACTTTATGGCCAAAATTTTTATATCGCACTACAGTGCAAGGGGATTTACCAAACCGGCCACTAACTAGTGACCAGATTTTCCCGTCGGTATTTTTTTCAATTTTTATTGCATTACAGTATGAAGATGTTTACCGAAGTCTAACCAAATTTTTCTCAAACTTCCCGATTTTTCCCCGAACTTTCCGTTTTTTACCGAACTTTACCGAAATTTTCGAATTTTAATGCATTTCATAATTACTAATTTACTAATAATAACAATAATACAAATACTAGCAGTAATGTCAGTTTGAAATAAATACTTTTGTGCATAACGAATTCTAAACAGCGCATTAACTATTCAAGTCATTTTTTGGTCGCATTTACAACTCATAAGCAAATTAAACCGTTTTAAAGAAAGATATATTTGAGTTAATTGTATTTTTGTATTATCTAAATTTAATTTTAATTAAAGAGTGAAAACAAATGCATTTGAAAAAAATCAACATTACTTTAGTGTTTAAAATTAATTTAGTTTAAATTTATAAATCAAAAAATTTTCTTTATCTATAAAGACAAATATCTAATTATTCTTATGTTTCAATAA
>JAQFXP010002681.1:0-14407 GCA_034693685.1 Belba bartosi | reverse complement strand
ATTTTTATCCCTTTTCCATTTTTATCCCTCAATTTTTCTGCCCGACCCACTTGATAGAAATGGACCTGGACTGTATAACAAAAAATATTCCTCGTTTATCGGCATGCCGGTAGAGAACTTAAAGCCATTTTAGCACAAATGGTCATTCTAGCATAAACCGGCATGCGAGCTATATGTGAGGTATTAAGGTAAATAGTTATTCGATAAGAGCAGATAATTTATAAATTATTAATTTCGACATTGACATTTTCGACTGTCATTTTAAGCTAAACCGAATTTATATTTAAATTTTTCATTAATTTTTGTTTCTATCTAGCCAGTATTTTAGACCTTTCACATTGTGAAATGAGTATAAATCGCTTATTTCTTGAAAGTATATTCTTAATGCACCAGGCATCTGCTTTTAACAAATATAGATTTTATTTTAACATTTTTTCTAGTTAACTCAAAACCCATTTAATTTTTTTAAAAAATTAACCAATTCATATTTTTCAAAAATATTTTAATAATAGATTCGTAATAAACTTCCATAGTTGCGATAAAAAAAATTATGATAAAATAATCAAGGATCATTCAGTTATTTTGTTTTTAGTCATAAAGAAATTTTTGGCGACGGATTTATAACTGTTTTGCTTGCAGCGCCAAGTGGCGAAATTATAAACTATTATTTATAAAACACACATTAGATGGAAACACTTTACTTTTAAAAGTAATTTAATTAATATTTAAGAAATTAATTAATTGCTATTAAAATGAAGATTTTCAAAAAATATTTGAATAATTTGTAAATAAATTGAATAATATTTTTGTTAAAAGTAATAAAATTTGAAAACTATTAGAAAAAGTAGAAAGATAATTTATTTAGAAAAAATAAACTTTTTTGAAAATTTGTATATATTTTTAGAAATTTAATACAAATTTCGTCTTATTTTTCGCAAACATATGGAAAAACATTTTAAAAAATAAAATAATTTCGAAGAAATGATTTTATCTTTCGTCACGTGTTTCTCAACAATAGCAGTGATCGCAGCAAATGGTTATTATTATTGAATAATTGCAATAATTGTCGCGCGTCATATCTAACCATAAATTCCTATATTTTTCTTCATATATATAGTAAATCAATACAACAATCAAAATCAGATTTATTACGTGCCGTATAATCCACGTCATAATGGGGGCGGAGGCGGGGGAAGAGGAGGAGGATTAGGGGGACAGAATCAATACGAACTGCTTCGAGAGCAACCCTCGCGCAATAGATTAATTAATTTTAATGCATTTGGTTTTAATGATGCGGTGAAGATGACATTCGAGGAGAATAAGTCGAAAATGACATTTAATTCTATTAATCAAGATGATAGCCCTAATACGTCACCAGATGGCGCGTCAGCAGTGGGCGGGGTTAAATTAAATCAAATTCCGGTACAAAATGACCGAATGAATGAGCCGTCGGGAAGTGGACAAGTGGTCAATTCGGGTGTAGAAGAGGGCGTATTATCCGGCGAGAGAGAGCGCGAGGAGGAGGAGGAGATGGAGGATGAGGGAGGTGGAGGAGGAGGCGTGGACTCACAACAACCGGCAAATAACTGGGAAGGGAATGCAGTGCCAGAAGCACCGTGTGACCGCGCAGGTGCGGAAGTGATGACAGTCGAGACATTGTGTTCACTTCCGCCACATAAAGGAACCGGAAATGACGATATATTTCGTTATTATTATAATCCAGTCGTTCAACAATGCATTCCATTCTCGTATTCCGGAAAAGGGGGTAAAACTTAACTCAAAAATAGATTATTTATTATTATTATTATTTTTGAACAAATCGTACAAGATACTTTTTTTTGATAACTAGGAAACGCCAATCGATTCGTATCAGTGAAAAACTGTTACGAAATATGTCACCCAGCTGATCCGACCGTTAAGAAACCAAGAGTTGTGTCGGGTATCCGCGCATATCTTGTGCCGAATCTGAAGAGCAATTGTCCGAAACCACAACCACATCCCCGTTCAATGATGCCGAAGGAAGTGGTAGTCCGACAAATGCCACATCCGTTGGACGCGAGTAAAACACTTACAATCGTTCAGAACACGCGTTACGTTCCACAATCGGAAGCACAACTAAACCGGAAATCGAATTATATTTATTTAAGAAAATAGTTTTGAAAAAAAAGAAAATAAATAATAAATAAATAATATATTTATAATAATTAATATAATTTAAGGTTTTTTTCTGTTTTTATTTATTGATTAACAACCAATAGGATTGTAGTAAAAGTTGACTTAAATTAAATATTATAATTAGTATATATAGTTGTATACAATGTTTATAATAATTAGTGTAAAATGTGACGTCATTTTATACTCTTTCTTTTGCATGAGATAAGAATTGAACTTTTCTTGTGCGCGCAATACAATACAAATGTATATATCGAATTGAGCGAAATACATTTTCAGCCATTCCTTTATATAATCGGATTATAAAATACTGATAAAAAATATGGAAAAATAAAGACTATCCAAAGTAGAAATAGAATTCGCCCCCTTTTATATATATATATATATTTTATATCTCTAATGCGTATGGAACTCAATTGACAGTCTACTAAAATATATACTTTTACAGCGAAAATTTTCTAATAACATTTGAAAATATAATTTATGATAAAATTAATATAAAGACAACTTTTAAATTACAATCTGTGAATGAAAACAATAAACTAAAGCTATCGATAAATTCCAAAAAGATTTAAATAATAATAATAACAACAAACTGATATAAAAAATTAAATTTTATTAAACAGTTTTTGATATTTAGGTCATTTTGCAAATTAAGTTTTTAAAGTATTCATTTTTCTAAAGTTAATAAAATATTTAATTAAGTTTATTCAAAAACAAATTGTGAAACTTAGAGATATTTATAATAGCATTGGAAATGCAGTTCAATTTTTAGACTATATCAGTTTTTCATTCAAAACATACGATTAATTTTATAATTTTAATGTTTTATTTTACATTTGTATATTATTTATATATTTTTTGTAAAATAAATTTAAATTCATATATTTAAAAAAGTAGTCTAACATTAAACAAATATAATAAATAGGTTTACTATTTATTTTGTTATAAAAATAATTTTCGATTAAAATGCATTTCGCTCAATTGGATATAAACCCTATACAAACGTATAGCTATGTATAGTTATAATTACAATATTATGTATCCTGGTGAATTCTATAATAATAATAATAATAATGTAGAGAGTGTTGACTCTACGCCACTATATAACTAATACTTATACTCATACTTATAACTAATACTTAGTACTCTTATCTCTCTCTCTCTCTATGTTCTTATCTTTTCGGTTATCTCTTATGTTTAGGTTTTAAGTATTGAATTCAATGTCAAATTGTATATAAAAAGAGCGATAAAAGACATTAAATTAGAAAATAATTAGAAAAATAATTAATAAATGGATTTAACGGCAAAAGTGGTCTTAATTACTGGTTTGTTACTTAATTACCATAGCAACTATCTATTAATTATCTATTAATTAACCACTAATTATCACATTAAAGGATCAAGTTCGGGTATCGGTGAAGCGACTGCTCTTAAGTTCGCGAGTTTAGGCGCAAATGTAGTCATCACTGGAACCGATGAGCAGAAGATCGCAAATGTGGCGCAAAAATGTCGTAAATTCTCTCCAAATCAGGTCGTATTGGAACTAAAGGCAGATCTTTGTGTAGAAAGCGATACAAAACATCTCATTATGCGGACAATCGAAGAATTCGGTCGATTGGATGTGTTGGTGACACACGATGGTGCGGTTACATATCACCTTGCTTCTGATCCGAAACTAATGGAAGTTTTTGATGAAATTATGTTAACTAATGTCCGATCAGTTCTATTACTTATTTCTTTGGCGATTCCATTCCTCGAACGGACCAAAGGGTCGATTGTTTGCGTCTCATCAATGGCTGGCATTAAACCGGTAACATATGTGACGTCACAAACATATATATTATATATATAACCAATAGATATATATAATGATAGATAAGATCTGATAAGAGATAGTAATATATTATTGAATGAATAGATCCCTTCAATGATGACATATTGTGCGGCAAAAGCGGCTCTCGATATGACCACTAAATGTCTTGCAATAGAATTAGCGCCAAAAGGAATTCGCGTCAATAGTGTTAAGTAAGTCAACACAACTATCTATCTATCTATATATCTTTTACTTATCTTAATTATCTTCTTGTTGTTCTTGTTGTGGCAGTCCTGCTCTGACCCGAACACCACTTCTCAATTACGGCGGTTTAAGTGAAGACAATCCGGAAGAGATCGCAAAAACAACTCTTAACCGAAATCGTACTTTCGGTGAAATAGAAGACATTGCAAATGCCATTGTATTCCTCTCTTCAGATAAGTCTTCATTTATCACCGGATCAATTCTGCCAATCGATGGCATGAATACCAATTGAAGTGGAGTTGAAGTGAAGTGAAGAGTCACGTGACCCACCATTAATTAATTAATACTTTTTTAATACTCTTTTATATTATAATTGGATTTTAGAAAACATTTTGTAATTAATGTCTGAAATAAACATAAATTAAATAAATACAACAATATATTCAATCACTATATCTCACGCTCTCTCTCTCTCTCTTTAATTAAATATCGAATTGCAAACAAAAATGGCGGAAATAAACTATAGTTTTAGAACAGTTACAGCAGTACTGCTCGTGCTATTAATAAGCATGTTTAATTATACACAAGGTATACCTAATTATGTGTATATTTTATGTATATTATATATATTTTTTATGTAGGTTTATGTGAGTATTTATATTTATATTTTATGTATAGAAAAACCAATGATTGTCGTTCAGAGACCGGACGACTGCTCCGAAGCCAACCGTCTGTCCGGAAAATGTTCGAAAGCGGCGATAATCCGCGGCCAGACTTCGATTGGTCTGCCGTCGGTATGCTATATGCGAGTTGATCCGGGACCGTGTGGTCGGGATCTCGTGCGCGTCTATTACGAGTGGAAGAGCGCGCGATGTAAACATTTTTCTTATTCAGGTAAAATTAAATAAATTGAATTGAATTGAGTATGTTGATTTGATTGTCATGAGAAGTGACGTCACTTATATATATACTAATACTGCATTCAATATATATATATACTTTATATAATTTAGTATATATATACTTATAGTTATAGTTATTAATAATTAGTAATAAGTGATTGCTTTTTAGTAGAGATAAGAAAAAAAAAGATTTCGCGAATATATATAAATATATATTGTTTACGAATTGATAGTTTAGTTGTTTTTATTGTTAATTTGATAGTCATTAGTCATGTGATTGTCTAAAGAGATAATATAAGAGTATTTAACTCCAAAGATCAAAGTCAATCAAAATAATAATAATAATAAGAATAATAATTATATTTAAGTATAATTATAGTCAATGACATCTTTCTCTCTCTATTTCTTATCATTCAGTGATTGACTCAAAGGTCATTCAACTTTGTGCAGCAATAAATATAATAATAAGATTGCGTACACCTTAGGTTATATTCTTGAATAAATATATTCTCCTAGATACTTTTTAATTATAAACTTTAGATAAAAAAAACTAATTTAGAAAATAATATTAAACTCATTTATTTTCAATTATTTTTCAACTTTTTATTAATTTTATATTTAATTCTAAATATTTTTATCAAAACTTTTAATTTGTTTTTGAAATCATAAATAAATACTTTAATTATTGATGAAAATACGAATAAATATCTAATAATAATAATAATACAAATAAAGGCCTTCATTGGCATACATATACATAAACATTAAAAAAAGATATGAGAATTGTAGAAAAAGTACCTTGCTAAACGCGAAAATAATAATTATTTCTACAGTAGTTTGTACTATAAATATATTATTTTAATTATAATTCTATTATGTAATTCCGGGACGTATACAATAGGGTGCGGTGGAAACGCTAATCGATTTGTGTCAATCAAGAACTGTTACCATATCTGTAATCCCGGTTATAGAACACGAGTTCTGGCAAAAGCGCCGACAGATCTCGAATCGACAACAACCGAACATTGCGTCACTAAAGGTCATCGAAAGGTCAAACTAAATATGACGTCAGTTCAACAAATCGAAGTCGAAATGAAGTGAAGTTTTGAGACAAAAAAAAACATTTAATTAAATATAAAAAAAAAACAAAACAATTATTTATAAATAAATTAACAATAATTTAGCCGTAATTTGTGAGATATGTAGTTTGTTTTAGTTGTGGTTGGGGTAAATATCCTTGTTTAGTTTTTAGATATCCGCCAATCGGATAATAATTTTGATGTTGTACATTTGATAAATATCCGTTTTTAGAGAGTCTCTGCGGCTCGAGAACAAATTGATCCGATCTAATTATAATTAGATTTAATTAGAGATTATATGAGATTTAAGACTAAATTAAATGAATAGATATTAGAAATTATTTTAAATATTTTTTGTTTATTTTATTATTAATTAGAACAAGGTTTGCACGAGAGATATATAGATATATAGAGAGAGATATAAAGATTAAGAGATATATAGTTAAGAAGTTTTAGTTATATTTTACATAAAAATAAATATACTTTACAAATAAATATAATAATAATAATAATATTTTATTACTCGTGAATCACTTTCATTGGCGGCTCATTTATTGCATCTTTAGGTAAATTATTAAAATAGCGAACATTTGCTAACAATGTTGTCGACTCTTCTTCTTCTTCTGTTGTTGTTGTTGTTTCTGAAGATGTATTTATATCAGTTGTCTCTTCTGTTGTTATCTCCGATGTATCAGTAGTAGTAGTAGTGGTCGATTCGTCTTCGGCAGTCGATTCCTGTTTTGTCTCTTCAGTTGTCTCTTGAGTCGACAAATCTGTTGCAACTGTTGTCTCTTCAGAAGACTTTTCGGTTTCGGTTGTCGTTTGAGAACTGTCTTCAACTAAAATAAAATAACAAAAAAATTCTGAATCACCAGGATACTTTTATAAATATATTGTTTTTTATGTTAGAATTACCGGATATCACATCACTTTGCGCATTGGCATTGTCAGCTTCATTATCGCACGGACTCGTAACAATACCGGAACTTCCTTTTGGACCTAAACTCACAAAACGTTGTCTATAGTACGGATGACATAATTTATAGCAATTCTTGACTGAAACAAATCGATTGGCGTTTCCACCGCAACCGCTATAACTAAACGCTTTGCACGTGTAAGTACGTGAATCATAATATATACGAATGAGATCTTGACTGCACGGACCTGGATCTACTTTCAAGAAACACGCGGCCGGAATACCTATATGTGACTGACCACGTAATACACGCGCTCGGCCACAGGTCAGCGGATTGGAACGAGGACCGCATTCCGAAGCCGAACCCGTTATTGTCAGTTGACTCTCGATGTCTGTTCACCAATTGGATTAACGGATTAATGGATTAACTGATTAGTTTATTTTGTTATTTTAATTTAATTTAATTTAATTTGTACTAAAACTTACGATTTATAGTAAAAAATAAAATTAAAATTGAAATCATTTTTCACTTGAAATCAAATCTGTTTTTCATTTCCTCTAAAAACCAATGAATTTATAGAAAAATATTTTCAAATAAAAATGAGAAAAAAGTTTTTCTAAAAATCAGAATATTTTCCAAAATATATCTTGATACTTTTTTAAATATATTATTTTATCCACTATTTCGGCTTTAATTCGAGTTTTGGTGAATTTATTCAATAATTTTATGAAAATTTGATTTAATTATGAATTAATTTTTGAAATAAAATAATAAAAATTAATAAATAATTAATTTTTAGAAGAATTTTTTAAAGAATTTATTCAAAGAATATGACATTCATATAGAATTTTAAATTTCTATATAAGATAAAATGTGACTAAAAACATTAAAATCTTAATTAAAAGTGCCCGGATGGATTTTAAAATTGTATATATTAATATTTCTGAATTAGATATCAAACTACTTGTGACAAAATTTATACAGTATTACCAAATTATATATTAAATTATTATATTTTAATTAGCATTCAATATGTAATCTATACTTAATAATTTTTTAATGTAAGTGTTACAAGTTTATTTATAAATATAATTCATATAAAATATTATTCAGATATTATAATATAAATTTCAAAAATATTATCAGATTTTTAAGTTAAAATGTTACATTTTTATAAAATTCCAAACATAAATAACGTAATTAAATTGTTTTTATAAGAATTAGTACTTTATTCTAATAATACATACAATTAGTAATATATATAGAATTAATAGTAATAAAAAGTACTAAAACATCAAATATTTAAAGGGAATATATATTTATTATTATTATTATTATTATTATTAATATTTGGACTTTAAATGTAAACAAATATTAATTGTCTTTTAATTAATAATAATGTCTTAAGAAATGCTTGTTTCGCCACAAACTCTTCGCGACTATTGTCTCGACTTTTTACGACAAACTATCGGTGAAGACAAGGCATGTCTTGAAGAAGATAATAGAATTAATGGTCATCTGATTGAAGAGCTTTTGGAATCGCTATCATTGAACTGTCAGCTGACGGACGAGATTCTACTGAAGCCCATATTCGACGTTCGATGTACTCAACTATCGGTAGTTTCGATACCGAATGCGTCACATCTATCGAGTCGTGGTCTTCGCGCTCTCCGTCCGCATCGGATCCATTCTCTTCGTGTGAATCGATTAGAGAAATGTACAATAAATGAATTGATTGGTTGTTTGGGTGATCACAGTCTTCAGAGATTGCGGTCATTGAATGTCTCGCGAAGTTCGTTTGCCAGCGCTAATAGAGTCAGTCCATTATTATTATTATTATTATAGGAAATGAGCTTGCTACATTAATAATATTATAAGATAACATTACTCTATTATATAATGTATTATTATTATAATGTATTGTAGTTCTGCGTAATGGTTGGCCTTGCTAAATTGCAGTCTTTACAGGCGTTAGACGTAAGTCATACCGAATTCAATCAACACGGACTCGAGATTGTTGTCGAAGATCTTCCGCAAATCAATTGTCTCAATATATCGGCCACTAGAGTGCGCGACATATCGTAAGCACTATAACTCGTTTTGTGTATTTATATTATTAACTAATTAACTAATTATTACTATTATTACTTAATTGTACCGGTAGTCCATTGCGCAGATGCAAACATAGATTGCGTTCACTTTCGATGTATAACCTCCGCAGCCAATCAGGTTCGAGCGAAGAGTTTGTTCCGATTTTGATAGAATTGCATCAATTGGTTCATTTGGACATAAGTGACGACAGAGACAACCCTTTGGACGTTCTCTCACAACCGATCAGAGACTGCACGAGTGAACTACTGCTTCATTGGCAGCATTTGCCACGACTTCAGTCTTTGGATTTGTCCGGAAGAGAAGCAATCGATTCTTCGCTTCTTATGGTAAGTCATTCAGTGATAAACTCATTAACTCATATATAGATTGAGATTTCGGATTCACCTAGATACTTTTATATTCAACTAATTTCTATATTTATTTAGATATTATACATAACTATAAGTCAATTATATATTATATTACTTTTCTATACTTTTAGATACTTTTCTATATATTTATATATTTCTATTCAGAGATTCGTTTCGTCGAAACAATTGAACGAAAACTCGGATTCAATTCACTTCTTGGGTCTCATGCAGTGCTCCACAGCTTTCGATCAACAGATTCTCGATCTCGAGGACCAATCGGGTGATGGCGTCGACCAACTGGTCATTAGTGGTAATGCGAGCGAACGGCAGATTCGGGAAGCGCTTCGGCGATACGTCTCGCGACCAACTTTCGTCCAGAAGTCTCTTTTCCATTTATACAACTATACGCTCACCTATTCGTGCCCTCGCGCTGACCTCATTGACCTTGTATGATGACCTTTGACATGACCATTGAAATGACGTCATAATTGTTTCTGTTATTGTTGTTGTTGTTTAGATTGTGGTTCCAATGCGCGCTCACTATCGACTAATTGGAATTCAGGTAATAATTGAATTAAAATAAAAAAAGGAAATAATAATAAAAATATAATACAATAGATGGCAGCAACTGCTTGTCTCTATAATCTCACTAAAAACGATCTTGGTGACAAAATACATCCAGCTCAACTCCAGAAAGTGGTAGAAGTAACCCTATTGGCAATGCAGACCTTCCCGAACCATCAGCAGTTGCAGAAGAATGCTTTGTTGACACTCTGTTCCGATCGTATCCTTCAAGACGTGACCTTTGACCGCTTTAAATGCACTCAACTCGTATTGGACTCTTTGGTCGGTTTCAAAGAGACGGCAATGAATCGAATGGCAGTCGCGATATGTTCTATATTGGCGGCGAAGATATCTACTTCAGAAACGAGTCATTTGGGCGCAAAACCGGTTTATATGGAAGCGCTTCTCGATATTGTTCGACAAAGAGTTGGCGCCGACAATGATATTATGTTAAAGTTTACTCTTAGGTAGTATTGTATTAATATAATAATAGTTATATACCATAAGTACCCTGGTGATTCTAATTATTATATTTATTTTTGTTATGACAGCGCCCTCTGGAATCTGACGGATGAATCACCGAAAACTTGTGAAATGTTCTTGGAGAAAGGTGGAATGGCGCTCTACCTGTTTGTACTCAAAGTAATATTAATTGTATTGTTAACCAAATCAACAAATTATTATAAATTTTTATTTTTAATTTATAGTCATTTTCGAGCGAATGCGCAGTCGAGACAAAAGTGTTGGGACTTCTCAACAATATCGCCGAAGTCTCGCACTTAAGACACAATCTAATGAATCTCGACTTTCTGCTCGTTCTTAGGTATATATACTTATTATTATTATTATTGTAGAAATAATCACCAGGATACATTTATTACATTTATTGTATATATCTTATAGAGAATTAATGCGTTCATCAAAGATCGATGTCTCGTATTTCGCGGCCGGAATATTCGCTCATCTCTGTTGCGATGGTATTCAGTGTTGGACTTATTCTTCACTCGATTTGAACCAAATTCTTGACGAACTCGTAATCATAACAATAATAATAATAATTATTATAACTTATAATACAATCCCTAATAATAATAGAAATACTACTTCCGATCTATAGGTAGATGTAGTACTGGATTGGGAGACACCGGAAATAGAAATGGTCGCCTATCGATCGTTTCTACCATTTATTCCTCTTCTAAAGTGTGCGGAATCGCCAGCCGTTCAGTTGTGGGCCATTTGGGCTATACATCACGTCTGCTCTAAAAATCGTAATTATAACTAATTATAACTAATTATAACTAATATTATTATTATTAATACCTTAACTATTACTAATACAATATAAATAGCGAAAAGGTATTGCGAAATGTTGATCGAAGAGAATGGCGTCAAAACTATTCAGTCTATTGTCGAGACTGAGACAGACGCGAGACATACATTACCGCTGAAGAACTATTGCGCGCGAATTCTTGATGTCATTCACAAAGAGTTTCCGAATATTTATTGAGAAATAAAAAAAAGATTTTATTTATTTATTTTATTTTATTTTTTGTTTATTTTTTGTTTGTTTTTTGTTTTGTTTCGGATTTTATTTAATAATAAAGTTGTTGTCATTACTATTGAAAATATATGAAAATAAATAAATTTTATTTATATTTCGGGAAAATTCAAATATAAATATAAATTAAATATTAATATAATATTAAGTATTTTATTGCAATTATTCGTAACTAATAGTAAGTATACGTCAATTATAATACTATAATGTGTTTATAATTTATAGACATCAGAATAACAATAATAATAATAATACTCTTAGACTACTATAGAGTGTACATGTACAATTTTAATGGACTTTTTTTTTATTCAGACAATTAGTGAATTAATTTATGAAAACTAGTCATTCTTGACCTCAAATTCAAAAGCTTTAAAAATACGTATTAATCATCACTTTTTAAATAATAAAAATAATAATTAAATTAAAATCTAACTTTTTAAATTTTATTTTTTTTTAATACATTTTATTGAAATTTTTAAATTATTCATAAATAAAATTTTTTTATTAATTTAGTTAAATCTCAGATCAGATTCTAATTGTAAATAATTGCTAATTGCTATATTTTTAATGAGCAAGTTAAGTTGAAATAAAGTAGAAACAGCTTTATGTAATTGATTTTTGTACGTAATTTGTTTATTTTTTAGCATGTTTGATGGACCCAATCGCAATATCAAATAGACTTTTAAATCTTATTTATTTATTATTTTCTATTCAAAACATCTGTTTATTGTTTACTGATTATTATTATTATTAACTAATTATCACTTTTTGAGTCGAAATTAAATTTTTAAGAATTATTTAAACAAAACATAAATTATTTGAAAGTATTTTTTAAAAATGTTTTTTTTATTTTTGTTTCATTTGATTTTCATTTTTAGTTAATATTGTTTTAATTTTTTTTTCATTCATTAAATGTAAGTCTGATTTGTCTCTAATTTTTGTTTTCAATAAAAAAGAGATTTTTATTTGAAATAAATAATTATTTTTTTCTAATCTATTATTGAATCTAAAACTTAATGAAAACCAAATGCCTTTCGGATAACAAATAAATAATTTAATTAATAATTATTTGAAATAAAATATAAAACAAATACAAAAAACATTTCAAATATTTGTCACAAAAAAGCGATTAATAATAAAACAAATAAAACGAAATATTTATTATTTTTCTGAAAACTAATCCAAAAAATAAATCAAAAATACAAAACAATATAAATATATTAATAGTTATCCAATAGAGAGAGACAATAGATATTATTATTATTTTTTCGTTGAAATTACTAATGATTTCTCAGATTTAACCTTCAATTGAGAAAAAAAAATTTTATGGAAATCCTCTGAAAATCTAAAATAAAATAAAAAGTTATAAATCCTTTAAAATATTTTATTATATATTTCCGATAATTAAATCTAAAAATTATATAAAAATTTCATAATTTATGAACAAATTATTGATTTTTATTACAAATTATTATATTTTTTGAAAAAATTATTTTTTTAATTATCGCCAAAAATAAAATGTCTTTTTGCGTCAGTTTTTCGGCTAATTTGGTCGAAAATGGCCAAAGATGACACTTTGAGTGTTCAAACAGACAGTTCTGTATTAACTACGGAATCCCGAAGAGGTCGTAATATTTTTCGAACTCTAACACAACGACTGAGAAGAGCGGCTCATCTTTCGAGAGCCAAAAGAGCGGAAGAGTTAACAGAACCGGAAATTGATTTAGTTATCGGTGAACACGAACTCTACACTCGACCCGAATCCACAAATAAGACAAATAAGACTAATCCGAATCTAATGGTTAGTAATTCGGGTAATTCGGTTCCAATGGGTTTGGATCGGCAGACGAGTCACGTGAGCACAGGTTCGGATATATTTGCGAACAATCGGTATATTATAAGTCACGGAAGAATCCATTTCTGGAAGAATTACGCTTATGGGGAGGTAAGCAATATTATTTTATATTTTATTACTTTTTGATATTATTTATTATTTTTTAATTCAATTACTTTTTGATGAATTGGCGCTAAATATCAATAAAACAATAAATGAATAAAAAATATTTGAAATTTAGCGCTAATTTGCGAATAAATATTAATTGTCGCGAAAATGAGCGAGATACAACATAACATAACATAACATTATTTTATCATGGTTATTAAAGGGCCATCCATACCTGAAAGTGTCACATGACGTCCACATCGAAGACATTGCGTTTGTAATGCATAGAAATTGGAGAATGGCGTCACCACGAATTGTCACCTTGATCATCTCTAATGTCGCGTCTCTTCACGGCTGGACTAATTCGCGACAATTAATCGCTTTTCGCAAGGGATTGATTAAGGTATTGATACGATTACTATAAAAGTATCTAGCTAAATTACTAATTTTGATTAAAAGGCCGCCAATTCTACAAATATGTGGATATTCACGAATGGCATTAATATCGGAACTTCACGTCTTATCGGAGACGCCGTATATAATGAAAGACAAGAGACGAAGAATTATCGATCGAATAATAGTCAGAAAAGTAGTGGAACTCTAAATATCGTCGGAATTATGAGAGAAGACCACTTACGCTATGGAGAAGCTATTGAAGGCGTAATTATCATTATATATTATTATATTATATCATCTATATTATCTAATATATATTACCGTTTTTGGCCGTATTTTACCCCAGGGGTTATTTGTGGTCGAGTACGATTTTTACCAAAAGTTCTCAATTGCCA
>JAQFXP010002680.1:0-14412 GCA_034693685.1 Belba bartosi | reverse complement strand
ATTTCATATATAGTGTACTTTAGTTTAAGAATAGCTTTAAGAATATTCTGATGTCACAATTGAATATGAAAGCTTGTAAATTATTTTAGTATTCTAATTAGTTAATATTAGATTTATATTAGATTGGTTTTACCAATTTATTTAAAGCACTAAAACAAGCAAAATATGTTTAAACAAATATGTCCGCTAATATTGCGATACAGTGGTTATTATCTTCAGTATTATAACTTTAAATTTGTACATAGGAAAACATAAATTAACGCATATTTATAACAAATTTGTTTAACAAATAATAATTTATTAAAAAAAATTCTGTTTGCTTTTGCTTTTGTTTTTTAATATTTAAAAACATCTTGTAATTAATAATTTATTTACTTGTTTATTATTTTTTATTTAAAGCTAAATAATAAACACATTTTTGAAATTAATTTTCAAATAATTGATAAAAATTGTATTACAGTTTTAGATTATAATAAATTATTATAATAAGTACAGTAATATTTTTAAATGAGAAGTTTTGTCAATACTATACGGGTCTCATAAACTTGTATTAACTTTGGAGATGAGAGGTTTTCACTCATTAGAGGTGATTATATAATGAGATTCAATAAAAAAGTTATCGGGTCTTAGGGTAACGTACTTATACAAGAGATTTTCACTCATGAGGGGGTTTACTCTTGGGAAGTTTGAATGTATGCAGTTTTGATTTTTTGATACATATTGAAATCGGACAGTCTGGCTCGTCCTAAGTATAAACTGTTATGTTTTTGATGTCGTCGGTAACTTTCAACACTTTTTTTTTATGTATCTAAACTAATTTATGTAATTCATTAATTTATAAAGGCTGATTTTGGTCGAGATTACAACTTCCGGTTTCCGACAGTCTAATACCCGTTCCCAACATATTAATCCCGTTTCATGCCGGAATCCCGATTTAGGGTGAATTATATATAAAATTATGTATTTACTTAAAATTTTACATTTAACTCAATTTTTAGCATTTTATATGTAACAGAGATTTAGATTTTCGGGCAATCTAGGGGAGAATAAGGATAGAACATTTTCCAAAAAAGCTTTAAAAGCATTAAAACACTTAATTGCTTTAAATATTTAACTTTATTTAATTGAATTTAAATAGAATCTAGCACTAATTTAGAAAAATTTTCTTATTTTGTCATAAAGGTTTTAAAATTTTTGATACGTCTTTTTTGGGAAAGTAATACTTTTTTGCGGACCAAGTGCTAGGGAAGATAAGTGTTAATTTGTTAAATAATGGGATTTTTGTCTGATTTCTTTCCTCAATTTTTGTTATATACTATAAACATTGTCTAAATTTAAATTTATTTATATATTGATATATTTAAAACAAGAATTTATAAAATCATTTCAACAGATAATTTAAGGTTACATTTAATGCCTGAATAAAACTGTTATCAATTTTTTTAAATATTAATATATGATTTACTTTATTTAACCATTATTTTATACTAAATTAAATTGGTTTTTTAATAAATTTATATTTTTATTTAAAGTTGGGACTCAACCGGGATTCCCGACTAATTTCTGTCGGGATCGGGAATAGCAATCCCAAATCGGGATTAGGATTCCCGACTTTCGAGATCGATTTCTACTATTTTATAACAATATTTTTGTAAACGTTTAAATTAGAAGTTTTAAAATCGTAAAGTCTAGGATTAGTTAATTTGATTTTTAAAATTTATTTTTCATTATATGTGGCGAACAAGTGTATGTTTAATAGCTCTTATAGCAGTGCTTTTGTTTGGCACACAACTTGTTTAATGCACATAAACAAACTTTACAGTTTTAGACCAAATATGACCAAAATTACAACGTTAAACATATTGTACATAAAAGTGCAAAGGTTACTTTCAAAACTAAAAAATCGATTTTAAATAATTTATATAAATATTTCAAGAAATAACTATAAAAAATATTAACATAAATATAAACTTTATTTTTAAATTTTTACGCAAAATATTAAAGTGAAGTATGTTAATTAATATTTAAATTTATTAGTAAAAATAACAAATAAATAATTTTGCAATAAGTTAATACTATAAATTTTAAGGATATTATGCAATTATACAGTAACAGTATAATAAAATAATGCACAAATAACAAGTTTTTAAATATTTTAAATTTTATTTTATTGCTAAACAAATAATGTATATTTACATGTTATATAACTAGCTAATAAAACTTAGTTTGTCTTATTAAAATGTTTAATTTTATATTTGATAAATTAAAAAATTTTAAATTAATAATTTAGTATATTTTTTGCTTATGCACTTTATTTTATTCATACTCTAATGTGTTCTATGCGTTTTAATTATAATTAGCGTTTTACAGCCTGAAATGACACTTTTCCTCTATAACCAAGGCGTGCCCTAAACAAAATCACTGTCCCATAGACTCAATGCTTCTCCTATGTACAACTTTAAAGTTATCATACTGTAAGAGCATAATTGGTAGCTCTTAGAGCATTTTATCAGAGCATAATTAGATATAAGAAGGTGTTTTGCCAAGCACCGGCAAGCTCTATGGGAAGTGTAATGTTGTTGTTATTTGTTAAGATCAGATTTGTTATTAGCAGATATTTTTTAAAAACAGATAATGTTGAAAACACGTGTCATATGATATTGTTTTTTTTATTCGCTAATAAACTGTTTTAATAACAAAATATTATCTATTATTAAAAACAATTTTATTATTACGAATGTAAACATCTATATCAATAAGTCTTTAAAATGTATATAAAATAAAGTTTTAATAATTAATTAAATAAATTAAACTCAAAATTTTACCAATTGATTTGGAAAATTATTATAATAAAAAGTATAATATAAAATTATATTAAATGATTTAATATTTAAATTAATTAAATTTATTGTTTAATTACTGTAATACCCCATATATAGCGACATGCCGATATAAAGTGAGATTAATCTCTTGTCTGTATACCTTAGAATATACCGGCATACTTGTATAAGCGAAGTAAAAATTAGATTTTTAACACATGACTAAATACAAAAAATATGCAAAATTATATTCTTTTTCATATGTAGTATTGTTAAAAATAAAGGAATACAAAAAGTGATGCGAAAATAAATATAAAATAAGTTATTACAATGTTCAGTTAGCTAATGTCGAATAGGCTAATAACGAACCTGTTATTTTGAATATGCTAAAGTAAAATATATTGGGTATTAATACCATTAAATCATTTGTTGCGTCAATTATTTCGCAGTCTAATTACGATATTTTAGTTTTTTTTAATTATGACTGAATTTAAAATTATTTTTTCAATGTATTCCTATTTCAATTAATATTATCTAAGAACAAATATTAGCTAAATTTAATTGTGTTTTCAAATTCAAAAGTTATTCAAAAATTACTCCCGTTGCTTCAAAAATTTCGTTATCCTTAGCTTAAACCGGAATGCGTAGAGTACCCGCTTACCGCTTACCATATGTAGGGTATTATGGTAAATATTTATTTGATAAGATCGGATAATTTTTAATGCACCATTCATTCGCTTTAAACAGATATACAATGTAAACTGTAACTATTCTAATTAATTCTAATAGCAGATTGGAAAATATATTTTTGGCTATTGTTAGGTTAGTTTAAGGATAGCATACCATCTCTATACGTTTAGCACTAATTGCGTTAGCGCTGACAGCTATTTGAGTCAGCCTTAGAGCCTCTATCAGGGCTAAACGTATAGAGATGGTATGCTCTCCTTAGTCTAACTAAACAATAACATTAATTTAAAAAATAAAACAGGACCATATTGCTAGCTCAACATGTTAAAGGTATTACTGGTTCTATAAACTATAATCAAACAGTATTTAGTGCTATATTTATAAGTTTGGTTTTATTTATAATTTAAAATATAATATGCAAATTACAAATTATGCAAATGTACCTTTTATCAGATTTAAGCTCAATTTGAATCTGAACCAACCAAGGCATTTCACCACTAAGAAGATTTCTGCCATTTTCTATTCGCGACAACATATCAATCTGTTTGTGCCTTAAATTTAATAGATATTAGTTATTATTGCGATGAATGTAAGGACAAAATTATTCGAAATTGTTCAAACGTTTTGGTAATAATTAAAAATATATTTTATTAATAGAATAGCTTGTACATTTTAAAATTTAAACTAAAATTAAACCCAAAATAAATTGACAAGCTTTATTCTCAAATTGTGCTTAAAACTTGATTTTAATTAAAACTAAAATATAAAATAAAAATTAAATTAAATAAATAAAAGATTTATTAAAATTTACGGATTTTAAACTTATTCCGACAATATAAAAATATTAAATACTTATTTAATAATTCTTTCAGATATTTAACATTAGTATATGTCTTCATAAATATGATCTATATTTGGAGTACTTTTAATTCCAAAAATTTTAATAAAATAAAGAGAATATCTTTGTCTAACATAATTGCATAGTTATCCAAAAATATTTTATAATATAAATATTGAACATGTTCAATACAATTTATATAATAATAATGTTAAACTTGTTTGATGCAAATAAATTAAAATTGTTAAGATGTCTAATTTGCATTTTTAAATTTTAAATAATTGATTACAAGTTTTACCATTTAAAACAAGTCGTATCCATAAGCCGTGACTCTCGACCTATACCGCATTCCTCAGTCGTCACGTTTGGGTAGTTTTCGATTTGAAGCTCACTTTCAGTGTAAACAACAATTGAACCTGTTAAAACATTTAAAAAATAAATAAGTTTAAATTTATTTAAATTTGTTTAGAACTTACAGATTAATAATATATTCAACATTTAAATTTATTTATTTACAAATCAAATAAATAAAATTTAATTTATTTAAATAAGTAATGAAAACAAAAATAATTGATAAATCATAACGTTAAATTTTTTTATGTAATTTAATATTTTTACAGATTTATAATAAAATCTGATATTTAATGTAAATGTACACTATTTTAGAAAATGTTTTTAGATATTTAAGAAATGGTATTTAAGTTTTTTTTAAAATAATTACTTAATAAAATTCAAAATTTAAGTAAATTTATATGATACATCATTGACTGTATATCTAAATTAAGAAAAAAAAATTAAATTCCAAGCAAAGGTTAAATTATTTAAGTTGTGTTTAAGCAAATTTATATTTAAGTAATTATTAGCTAAAGTATGGAAGTAAAAAAATTTTATAACTTTATTTTACTATAAATTTATTGTGTAAATAGCATACCTGCTATGTTTTATATAGTAAATATTAAATATAAATTTTTCTTTATATTAAAGCTAATTTCGGTTTAAATTTAGTTAAATTGAGTAAAATTAATCATAAATTTATTGGGGTTTGAGCGTTTAAAAAAAATTTCTTTTTTAATTTCCCCTTTAATTTTATATATATAATTTTTTTTCGTTTAATAATTGCAAACTTAAAAATTAAAAAAAATTTGTATTTTTAAAGATGTATAAATAATTAAAAAAATTAATTTTAAATCTATAATTATTAATTTGTCAAATATGTAATTTTTAATTTTTCATAAATTACTTTAAATTGTTATAATCAACATTTAAAATTTATTAGTGTGATAAATTATAAAATATTTATAATGTTAATTAATTATAATTTATTCAACTATAAATTAAAATTTAATGTAATTTTACAATTATATTTTTATAGAGTTTGTAATTAATTTTTATGTTATTTAAATATTACATTAATAAATTAAATAATTAAATTAATGTTTAAAATTTAAACTTATTTAAGTAATCCAACAATTAAGAAATATACAAGTGCAGTGTTAGCCACATATTGGTAGAAGTAATAGCTATTCATTGGAAACAAGTCTAAGCAATAAAATCCAATGTCAGGTCCGGACAGCTTCTCAATGAACGCAAGAATTTTTTGATTTTGTTTAACTGAATATTTTTGTCGAATGAAAACTCGATATAATAGAGAATGCGGTTTATGTGAAGAAGAGGCGACCAATGAAAACAATAATTGAGTGAAAAATACGAGAAATAAAGCAATAATCATATAAATTATAATTATAATTTTAACGTAAGTAGTTGAATTTTTATCCTGGAAATTATATACTAATAACATAAGAACAGGAGAAATAATGTAATAAATAAAAAAAATTCCAATTGAGAAAAAATGATTTAATTTATTCGTCTGTATTGACACAGAATTGTGTTCAATAATTGCATTCATTAGAACTGAGTTATCTCTAGATCTCAAACTTAATTTGATTTTATCAGTAATTTTTTTAAATTTTAAAATTAAATAAAAATTTATTAAATAAGCCGTTGGAAAACATAAACCAGCAAGCGCACATAATTGGGCCGCGAAGGCCAAAATAGGAATTGTCCAAAACAATAGTATTAAAAGATTGAAACCAGAGTTGGGATCGAAATAAGTAATAATTGATATAATGATTATTCCGGAAATATTTATAATTAATAAACACCAGAATGTCGGCCGAATTGTAAACGTGATTAGATTCAACTTTAGAGCCATTCTTCTGCTGTTTAAAGCATTCAATTGTGTAATGCGTTTGTATTTATAATCGTTAAGAAATGTGAATAAATGCAAACTATTTGTCATTTCCTGATATTGTACTACCGCTGGAATGGCGAATATAATCAATGCAGCAAGGTTAAATGTTATTGATATTAACGATTGATTTCCAAATAAATAGACGCAATTACACATAAGAATATAAAGCCATTGTTTGTTGAATAGACCAGAGATTCCAAACCGAACTGAAGTGATTAGAGATGAGATTTTCAATAAACTGATTATTACCAGAGATGATTCAATCTCATAGTTCAAAAGAATTAATTAACATTTTATACCATTTGCTAAGCATACAAAAACAATATATTTGCAGTGGCCACTGGTGGCCACCGGTAGACATTGCAGATATATTGTTTTTGTATGCTTAGTATATGGTATAAAACGTTAATTAACTCTTTTGAACTATGAAATGTGCCCATCTCTGATTATTACTATTAATTTCCAGTTTTTATTCCTACTCTCGTAGTCATCGAAGTCTTTCGAACTTATTATTCCTTAACTTCGAATACTTACTTACTCATATAACTATTAATTGAGTTTTTAGCGTAATTTTAAACTTTTACAAAAATTTTAAGAAATATAAGTTTTTAATTAAATTAAATCAAATGAATATATTTTTTAAGTTAATTAAAAATTTTATCACAAGTTTTCTAATAACCTCTTTGACTAGGCTTGCCAACACTCCAGGAATTACCTTGATTCTCAAGGAAATTTAACAAAACTTACAAATCATACCGCAAAAAATGCAATAAAAACTGTACCCTTAATACAAACTCAAGGAAATAAATTTTGCATGTTGGCATGCCTATCTTTGACTGTAATCTTATCAAAAGAATTTAATTTTAGAACACATAGTATGTTTGAATTAACTTAGCGATACTTTTAACAAAATGCATATATTTTTTGGCGAAATGGATTTGAACATTTGCATAAAAAATTTAACAAATGGATATTGGCCATGTAGAGCTCAAGGATTGAAAATTGCTAGAAAATCTATAGAAGTAAACAGTGGTAGACATTTCAAATTTTACGTTTTATATAAATAAGCCGTACTTATTGGCAAAACTAAATCTCATTCTATATAAAGTAAATGTTTATTCGTATAACTCGTGTTGTCCACTCAAACTAATTTGTTTATTTTATATTATTATTTAGATTTAATATTAATATTAAAACGTTAATATTGTTTTAAATTAACACGTACTGTTCAAGTGCTAAACTCAAATTTCAACTGGTAAAATTTTGTCATTGAGTATAATTTAAAAATTTAATTTATTTTTAAATTGTAAATTACGTTTATTTTATTTTACATAAATTTATAAATTTAGTGCATTATATGATTAGTACAAAGTTTAATAAATCTATGCAATATTAAATTTTTAGGGTTAGTACGCTAGCCTTTTACTGGAAATCGCTAAAAATGACAAAAAATGTTTAAATTGGGTATATAAAAGTAATTGATAAAGTGTGTTTGCTAAAATAAATTTATATATACATATGTCGCATGCCTTCGAGGCCATTCTGTGGAAACGGTAGTGTTCGGCCAATTATAAGTACTTATGGCCCGGAAGGGCAGCACAACATCAAATAAGTGGTTATGTGTTAGAGATGTGGAATAGCAATGATTAACAAAATATAATATATAAAACATTTTATTTATTAAAGTAAATACAAACTACTCTTTTGAGAGCTGTAGGAGAGTCCAGTGCTCTCAACTTTACGACGGCATCGATTTCGATTCTAAGAATTAATATTTGTTTGAATTTAAAATTAGTTTGTGTTCTATAATCGTTAAGAGCATTATCAATGCGTTATTGATGAGAACTCTGTTCACACTTTGACTTTTGTTTGTGTGACGACTCGTATCACTCAATTCTGACGAAAACTTTAATCTTTTTTTTGTCTGTTTTTGAGTTGAATGACTCAAAACTCTAACAATTTTCTTGACTAATATGTCTGATGAGAGAGCGATTAGTGTTCGAATGGGCCAATCAGAGGCTCGAAGACAACGACGACAAAGAAGTCAAAACCGAATGCATGGATCGAATCGAGAGTTAGTGGGTTTAGAGTTGATGAACGAAGTGGTCAGAGATCTAGAGAGGGATTCGAACGAATTCAACACAAATGGGACTTCAAGTGCTGACTGGGTTCGCATAGTCAACGAATCGGTTCGCTCAACCATCACTATTGAGTGCGTAGTCGCGGATGATTCGGCGGAACTTATAGCACATCGGTTGGAGCCGCGTCCTCGGGATAACGCTCACCACTTCCACGTGTTTTAAGTTTTAGTTCTCGTAGTCCTAACTCTGATAGTAGTACTGACTTCGCTCATCACATATTGTTTAAATAGTTATCGTAGAGACCACTAAATAGTATATTCTTTTATTATTTATAAAGTGTTTTTAAATATTTTTATTAAATTATCGAATCTAAGTTTCATATTTTTATTAATATTTTTTTATTGTACTTCGAAATTGACCCGTATTTTGTTTTAACATTAAATAAATCTGTACTTAAATATCGACTAATAAGACGAACGGTTTCTTTATTTACGAGAATAATAAAGTGGTGTCGGAACTGATAAATTGCATCGAAAACGTAGGTTCGAACGCAAAATCGAATCGAAAAGACTCGCCATTCGGTGTCGTAAAGGTGACACCATTTGACGCTTCGGAATTCGCCCCCACCGGTGCAGCCAAGGCAGTCACTTTGGGTGCCTTTAGCGCTAATCGCCCCGAAGAGACCACAGCCGACGCGTACAGAGCATAAGATATACTAAACATTATGTTTAAGTTTAGGATCTCTTATATAAGTTACTTTAAAATAAATTTAACATTAATTCGGACGACTGGTATTCATTCACTTATTTATAAAGTCATACATTCAGTCATACATTCAATCATACATACAGTCATACAAAAACTTAATCTAAACTTGTACAATTCAGAATTGTTTCAACTCTGCATTTCACATATATATATTTAATAATTATTATCGGATTAAAAATTAAAATTACAATATCAGTGACACTGTAATGCAAGAACTACATTGTCTTATAATATGATTTTAAGTTAAATTAACCAATTTTTTACTATATTTACTTACTACAAACAATGAGCTGCAGTAATAATCCATTTGTTATTAACAATAGAACCACTGCATTGACCATAAGAATAGCTTATAAATAGATTTTAAAAATTAAATAGTTTAAATTAAAATTAATTATTATAGCAACAAAAGTAAAAGCAATGTATCTGCAGTACCATAAGACTGACCAAATAAGAAATTTGAGATAAGCCTTTTTCCAAGTTTAATAAACAGTAAAAGTAACAAATATTTTAATCTCTTATTAAATAAGCCGCTACTGTAATAATTAACTGTCATTTTTTTACAAACAATTCTAACATCTTATATAACTAATATATTTATTAGTGTTAAACTAACTTGTGAGCATACATGCCGTTGACATTTCAGTGAGCTTAATGTAAAAAGATAGAAGATATGTCACAACCAACACATATTAAAGTGATACAAACATATTGTTAGGAAAATTTATTAAATATTTGAAAATTTTCCATTGGTTTACTAATATATATAAAACACGCCCTGGAATGTCACCGGCCAGTATGTTTGTAAGTATGTAAAAAGCTTTAACATAAGGATATTTCGACCATAAATTTAAACAAGACTAAACAGTATAATCTTAATACATTTTTGATAGATTATTGGCAAAATTCAATTAGCTAGAGCAGAACAGACGTTTTATAACGTTAATCTAAATTTTAAAATTTTAATATTTAATAATATTTATATTATTATTTTATTATATTCTAAATAATTTATAAAAACATATCATTAAAAAGTGAATTAGTAATTAAATTTAAAATAAATAAAAATTTAAAATCAAAGAAAACAATTGATAAAAATATATTAATTGTGCGGGATATTAATTTGTTATGCCAGATTAATTAAAATTTTAATAATTAATAATTTATTAAACAGAATAAATAGATAATTTTAAACAAATATTAATAATATACTTATTTAGGGTGTTAATTTAATAAAATTGCAAAATCTAACCTAATATTAGCACGGTGAAGTGATGATTCCTGGCCTCACTACAGGTTGTGCAGGAAGAAAGGCTTTGGCCTATGAATAGTAACCTAATATTAGATTTAAATTCAAGTTTAATATGAACCAACCAGGGCATTTCACCATTAATAAGATTTCTGCCATTTTCTATTTGCGACAACATATCAATCTGTTTGTGCCTTAAATTTAATTAATATTGCAATGATTGTATAAACAAGATTATTGTAAATTATTTAATTATTTTAGTATTAAATAAAAATATATTTATTTTAATAATAAAAAAGCTTGCATATTTTAAAATTTAAGCTAGCAATAAATTTAAATTAAATTAACAAATTTTATTTTAATCTTGGTTTTAATTATAACAAAAGTTTAAAATAAGAATAAAAATTAAATAATTATAAGTTTATTGAAATTTATTGATTTTAAATCTATTATAAATGCAATTTTGATTTAAAAAAAATTTAAACCCTATTAAATTATGTTTAATTATTTCTTAGCTTAAATATAACAATATAGATTAATTATTTTATATTAATAAATAATAAATGAAATATTAAATATTTAATTTTTATTTAATATTAATAAAAGCTCAAATTTTCAAATTAGATAAAAAGTGTATCAGTAAATCTATTTTTGGTTTTATTACAGTCTATCCTGCTTAGTGTGAATCCGCTTATTGCTAATACCAGCTTATAGTAAACTATTTTTATGAACCAAGTTATGCATAGAATTTTAATTATTTATAGTTAATTCCGCATATAGTAAACAAAATTTACAGAACCGAGCTGTTCACTATATCCGGGATAGACTGTATATATCAAATTGTTTGGACAAATTTAAATGATATTTTTGTAATTTTATTAAATATTAAACTATAATAAATTATGTTAAACCATACAATGTTTTGCGTTTATATTTGGCCAAGTTGCAAATATATTTGGTTTGCATTGCAGGTAAGCCATCATAGTATTAAATCTGTCTTTGATTTAAAGTAAAAATATCGATTCAAAGTCAGATTCAATTCTACGACGGCTTATTTGCACTGAAAACCAAATATATTTGCAACTTGGTCAATTATAAACGCAAAACACTGTAACTTGTATATATAATTTTAAAAATTTAATAATTTATTATTTCTAAAATATTTTTCAAAATTAAATTTAATTATTGAAAATATGTTTTAAATATTAAAATTTATTTAAAAAATCAATAAATTCAATATCAATCAACTTTTTTTTTATAAAATTTTAAAACAATAAATAAAAATTGTTTTCCTTAATTCAGAAAAAATTTAACATAAAGTCGGTTAAATTAATTGCATGCTTTTCTATAATTTTTTAATGTGTTCAATTTTGTGTGGTTTTAAATCTTTATACCATAAATTTTACCATTATTAAAAATACTTGTTCTAAATCTAATTATTTGTTAAAAAATAGATTTATTTTTATTTTTAAGAACATGTTCTTATGCCCAGAGTTATATAAACATGTAGCTTAAAAACTCACTTTATAAACACATGTAATTAAATTGTGTTTTAAAATAATAAATAAATGTACTTATTGACAATAATATGAAATATCATGACTGATTATAGGATTTGAGTTTTTATCTAGTTTATTTTCAAAACTAAATATAAAATATTTAAGTTAAAAAATCAATAAAACATGTGCAAGTTATATATATCCCTTTAATTAATTAAACATGAAAATTACTTGATAAATAAACAACATATTTATTAAACTTTATCCAATCAAGCTAAAAAATTTAGAATTTAGCAATACTATAAAAAAATAATAACGTAAAATATTAATTTGTTTATTTTTAACGAGTAAACAAAGCCTGACGAAAATTTTGATAGAATATGATTGCTATACGTTTAGTTACTATTTACGTACTATTTGAGTTAGCTCTGACGTCAGCTTTAAAGTCTGTCGTGCTAAAAGCATAGCTAACATATTCTAACAAAATTTTCGTTCAGCTTTATTTACGTATTGTAAACATTAAATATAAACAGAGTTGAATGCATCTCATAGTGCAATTGCAGATATATTGTTTTTGTATGCTTAGCAAATGATATAAAGCAGCGAAACGCAAAAGATAAGAAATCAAAATGTTTGTTAACTTTTATACCATTTGTTAAACATACAAAAACAGTATATCTGCTTGGTCACCCAAGGTCAAGTTTTGAACCATGCAGATATATTGTTTTTGCATGTTTAGCAAACAGTTAAATTGTTAATTGCGTTTCTCTAATATAAAGTGTTAATTAACTTTTTTAAACTATGAGATTCATACAACTCTAAATATTAGTAAACAAATAAATATAAAACAATATTTATCTTTAAAATATAAAAACTTTCACATAAATTTTAGAAAATTAACTTGCATAAATCTGAAATACTCTAGATAAAAACTCAAATCCGGTATCCGATCATGATATGGCGTGTTTTCTCTGTCTCTGAAAGTGGATGGCGTATTATCTATCTAACAAACCATGCTATTATGATGACTACCCAAGTCAGGAACCTGTCACACAAAGCGCCAGGGCGCCTAAATTCAGAGAATTCTGTAATTTTAAATAAATATTTATATAATAAAATATAGCAAATTTTATCATAAATTTATGGGGTTTTAACGTTTTAGAAAAAATCTTTTCTTCAATACTCACTCCTGAGTTTTTTGTCAAAATTATTTTATAAAAATCTATTCCTTGATTCATTGGGGTCGGCTTGATTAATTTTAAAAAGTTAACCTATTTTTAAAATCAATATATTTTAATTGAATAACAAAATTTCTGTTGGATTTTGATCAGAGATTGAAAAGGTGGGTTGATCCAGGAGGGGGGAGATAAAGAGAGCAATTTAAAAAAACTTTGGCAAAAACCTAGAGAGGGATCAAAGGAGGAATTTTGCCAAAAACGCTCAAAGCTGAATATTTATTTTTATTAATAAATATTATTACAATATAAGTTTAGCATAAAAAATACAGTCACCCAATAACAAAAGTTTGGTACAAAACCAAAATCAGGCAATTTATATTCTGGGCGAAGTGATCGACACTTTTTCTAATTTTAAACTGATGTCACTTTTTTACTTTGATTTTTATTTCTTAAGTTTATTTCGCTTTTATATAAATAACACTCTTATGACAAAAGTAATAAATAAACAAATAATCAGATATTTTAATCATTTAATATAAATTTACTTTAAGTTTTAAAAAAGAATAATATTTACAAATTTATTTTTATACTAGTCGTAAATCTTAAGATTTTATTCAATTCAATGTTTAGCATTTGTTAATAGTTAAAATTTTAATATTCTTAATGTTTTGTAATTTAGTCATTCTTCAGAAATAAAAATCAAAGTAAAAAAGTGACATCAGTTTAAAATTAGAAAAAGTGTCGATCATTTTGCCCAGAATATAAATTGCCTTTTTTTTTGTTTTGTACCAAACTTTTGTTATTGGGTGACTGTACATGCTTATTATTTTTTTAAAATTAAAGATTAACTGACAAAAATTTGGCCTTGAATTTAATTTTATATAAAAAGAATTCTCACAAATATTGCAAAAATGAATGGAGTATTAAGTTTAAAATAATACAAAACAAGATAAATTTAAATGTTGGCAAAAATTTTAAATAAATATAAATGCGTTTATGTTCAAGTTTTATTATGCGACAAAAAATCTAAAATTTATATTGT
>JAQFXP010002679.1:0-14416 GCA_034693685.1 Belba bartosi | reverse complement strand
ATAAGTTGTGAAAAGATTAAAATATTTTTCAATAAATATGTTGAATAATTTAAATCAATCCAACTTAACAAACTCAAACAACATGAAAAATTCTAAAAATTAATCATATAATCACAAATTTTTAAACATATTGTAGACATGAATCGGTAGTCAAGCATAATTTTTATTAACATTTATAGTAATTTTAACAAGTTACATTTATGCACACTTTAAACAATGATTGATAGATTACTCAATAGTAACTATTGATATAATTTAATTTATAAGTTTTACAACTCACTACATAAGAATGTAGCAAGATAATTTCATAAACAAATACAGGAAACATTAAAATATCTAACTAGTAAAACATAATTATTCATAATTTAAATATAAAAACATTTTGATGTCTATAATATCTTGCATATCTTTCAATATAAAATAGTAATAAGTTAAACTTAATTAACTTAAATATTTAACTTATATTAATATATTTTTTTCAATGTTGTTTTATTTTTATTACAGACACTGTAATTCGAAACAATACAAAAATTTTGCAATTTTATAAAAGTATGTTGTTTTTAACAATAGGATAACTTGTAAATTTTTAATACATTATTTAAGTTTTAATAACAAATATTTTAATTAAAACAAAAGTTTAAAATAAAAATTAGAGAAAATGATTATAAGTTTTAAATAATTATATTGATTAATAATTATATATTTGTAAATTTTATAAAAGTTTAAAATTAAAAACTTTTATGTTTATCCGATATTTGAACTTAAATATAGTACTTATTTCATACTTAGTAAAAGTTAAAAATATAAAGCTAGTTATAAAATATTCAAGTTGCTCTATTTATAATTACGTTATATAGCAAAATTTTTGTATCGTTTCGAATTACAGACAAATTATTTTATATTTAAATTAATTGAAATTTTAATAATAATATAATTATTTTTTTAAAAATATTTTTTTACAATTTATTTAATATTTAAATATTATTTTAAAAGTATTCAATTCTATTTTTAAATTTATTGCATTTTTAATATCAAGCATAGATTTTAAATTTTAAATAATTTTGATTTTATTTAAATATATTTAAAATTATATAAATGTCTTATTAAAAATAAATATATTAACAATTGCTTTTTAACAATGTTTTTAACTAAAGTGGATTTGATAAAATATTGACTTTTATTTAATAATTATTTATAAATTATGATTTATCTAAATTGAGATAAACATTATTAACAACAAATACGGTATAATTCAAATAATAATCTAATCAATCAGCACTTATATTGAATTATTCATTTAGTTATCACGTTTAAGTTTGTCTAGATAAAATAAAAGCTAATGCTTAAATTGTAATTTTTAGTTATTTTAACAAAATGCTTTTAACAATTTATTATTAATTAATTTTTGTTAAATTAATTTATGCAGAATAAGTATAAAAACATTAATTTAGTTAAATTGTAGTTTATTTTAGACAAACTACAAATTGTAGTTTATTTATATAATACACAAATATTATTTTAGAAATTAATAATTTTTTAAAATAATTATTGTATTCAATCCGATCAAAACATGTTAATATTAACTAAATTACTTTAAATATTTTGCATTAAAATTAATATTAAATATATGGTATTTGTTTTAATGTTTCTAATTTAAAAATTAGTTAAAATTAAAGTTGTAATTTTAATAGTATTGAAAAGGTATTATTATTTTTCACATAACTTATTATACAAGTTGTTTACTTTTAAAAAATATGTTTAAAAATTTAAAAATTACTAATTAAAATTTGCTGGTAATTTTATTCAAGGTTATGCAAGACGGGATATAGCTATATAACTTAGCTTTACTTAATGTAAATTTAGACCATATAATCTAGGAAAATCTAAAATCCAAACATTTAATTTCTAATCTGATAATTCCAAAACACCTAAAATTGATTTGAAAAGCAAAACATTATTTTTGTTTATTGTAAGTTAATTGATAAAAATTTTGAGCTATAAAACTATACGAAATAGTAAATTTTTAATATATAATATTTGTAATAATATAAAAAATAAAAATATATATTTGATCTGTATTAATTGAAAATTGGTAGAACCTGACATTTAAATAATAATACTTCTATTCTTTATACTTAGCCAACTGTCGAATTTTACTTTGCGTGCTATCTTTTAAACTTTGCCTGCCGTCAAAGGCTCCTGACAATTTTATTATTTTCTCTTGTAATTTATGGGAATGTTATTTAAAAATTTACAAAATTGGAATTAGATATTGAATTAACGGTATTTAGCATGGGTTTGACAATTTAGAAAATGGAGTTTAATAAATCTTCTCTCGAATATGTACGTATTAAGATGTTACTTTTCAGTCTTGTTTCTCCATATACAGTATTTAAAATTAATATTGCTTAAATTAAAATTTAAAAAAATTATTTTTAGAAATTTTATTGTTTATTGTTTTAAATGTTTATAATAATGTAATTTGTTTCAGTTTAAATTTTGTAATTTCAGTAAAATATAAATTCGGAAAATTACAAAAAAAAACTTTATTTTCTCTAACTTTATTAACAAACATTTTCCGCAATTTAATATTAAGGTTAACTTTGAAAATTATAAAATTATTTAATAAAAATTTCAATATTTAAATACAAATATATTAAAATATTTGTTCTGATGATTAACGAGATTTATAAACTTATTAACATATTTTTCTTACTATTAGTTTTTTTGGTTTTAATTATTATTTTAACTCAGTTAAGCAATTAAATCAAATTATCAATAATTATTTTTTGTAATATCAAAATTTAAATTTTTTATGGGCAAACATTAAAAAATAAATTTTAATAAATTAAGAATAACAAGTGTTTAGCTGTTTTGCATTTATACGTTCTATAATTAGATGTTTAGGAATTAGATTTTGTAAATATTTTTTGTTTAAAGAAATAATTCAAATAATTGAGTCCAGTAAAACTTTGCTTATTTATTAGGTAAAATACATTTTTATAAGTTTTGCAAATATCTCTTCAAAGATTATGTTAAAAATAAGTATTATTAAGCATATTAATATATAATGAAACATTTTTTAAATTATAAAAACAATTAGTATTAGAATTTTAAATGTGCTGGTAAATTAATTATATTGTAGACATGAATCGGTAGTTTATCCACATTTATATTAATTAAACTTATTGCAATTAAGACATGGTGTGCACACATAGAAACATCGGAAGACGGACTACTCAATTGTAATCATAATTAGAATTCAATTTATAGATTATAAAACTTATTTATAGATTAATAAAAATGTAAAAAGCTAAATCATAAATATTTAAAAAAATAGCACAAACTCAGATTAAACATAGCTTTAAAAAAAATAAAAATATGCAAAACATTTCAACGTTTACAACATTTTGAAAACTAGTAATTTTTATACAATTAATCAAAATAGACAAGTTAATATAAAAAAATAGTTTATATCATTTTAGTAGTTTTTTTTGTAAAGAATGTAAAACAAAAATATGTCTAACTTTAAGAATTTTGCAAATATAGTGCTACTTTAATAGTTTTTTTGTTGTTGAAAATTCGTTTTTATTTCTTCTAGGTTATAATAGTATTCTGGTTTAAATTTATACATTTATAAATCTAGTTAAATAAAATTAATTTAATTCAAACACACTTTAACAATTAAATCAAGTTAAATTACATATTTATCTATTTTATACATTTTGATTTTTTCAAACTTGTTTAACCTTGAATTTTTAATAAACTGTTTAGTTTTAGGGAAAAACCTTCTTTGTTCGTTTTTAAAAAGTAAATGTATTAAATACAAAAAATTGATAAAATTAAAATTTTTACATAAAACATTTAAACCTAATAAATAATTATATAAAATAACAAGGCTCATCTTTGTTAAATATCATACATAAGATATAGTTATTTGAATTTTATATTAGATATTTTGAAAAATGTAAATAAAATTAAACACAATAATTTATAAAGTAAAAGTTAATAAATAAAAAATAAAAATGCAATATATTTAATTTAAAAAATCTTAAGTGAATGCAAATGTTTTGGCAAGCAGCAATAATTAAAGTAAATGACAATTATGTTTATTTGGCCACAACTGAGTTTTCGATAATATTAATTCTTATCAAAATTAAATACAAACAATTAAGTTATTATTGCTATCACACGGAAGTTCAAATTGTTCCAAAACCTGATTCTTTGTTTAATCAAAATTATTATCTATTATTAAATTAGTAGTTATTTATCAGAGATGTTGAAGAGGTAGACAAAAGTGGTTATCTAAAGCCTAGCCAACCCGGTCGGCAAAGACACACTAAAAGTGCACTAATAATTCGAACTTGACAATTACAACAATTTTAAGCAAATCTAGCTTAAAGCATACTTGTATTTTCCCCCTGCTAAACTAATATGAGCCATCTCTGGTTATCTATTTAATGTCAATAATAAGTTTTTTTGAAGTAAAATCTTCAATGTTTTTAAGTTTTTCAATGTTTTTGAATAATTTTCTTCAATAATTAATAAGTAATTTTTATCTATTTAATTACTATGAAATCGTTTGACCAAAACTGCAAATTATAGCTAAAAATTAAATTAAAAATTGCTTTCAAAGTTTATTTTTACAAGAAAAAATTGAATTAATTGTTTCAAGAGATTGTTGTTATCCTTTAAACCGTTTCCTTCTGATAATCAGTACAAGAGTACAGAAAAGAGAGACAAAACTGTTTGAAAATAACTACAAATCATATTTATTTTAGTATTAATGGCATAAAATCATTGCTAAAATAAGTTAGTGTTCATGAATGGAGGTATGAGAAGAACAGACACTTAAAAAACTGTCGATGAGATAGTCAGCCATTCAATGGCATTTAATTTTCAATCAAATGATTAATTAGTTTTCTTTCTTTTGATCGTTTTTCTGATTCTGATTTTCATATAAAAACTATTACAAACTTAGTGTAACTTTACACTCAACAGACGTGATCTTCATATCTATTTATTATTATATCTCGATTTCCAGTTACTGTAGTGTAGGTTCATTTTTTGCTCTTTCTTTTATATACAATCAGTAGAGTCTGAAAATATATATAAAGTTTTTGCTTTTGCTTTATTTCAAAAGAGTGGCAAATAATTTGTTTCATTTAATTCGCTTCAGAATATATCTTAATTGAGCCCAAATTCAGAGAACTGTATAATTAGAATAAAAGGGTCATTCGTTTTGATATATAGATATTATTTAGACTTTTTTCAAGACTTGGTTTGTCTGCAACTCGAAACCCCAAATCACAACATGAATACTATGAATCAATTGCTTTCAAATCATATTTGTTCTGTCAATTCAAATGAGACTTTTGATTCACTTCAGGAATGTCTAGAGTAAGTAATTATTTAATTTTTATATATTTTTTCTTCTTACGTCTTAAGCAAATTCTGATTTAAATTCTAATTTCAAAATATTTTGCGTCTGATTTCGAAAAAATTAGACATTAAAGCAATTAAATAACTAAATGTAAAATACTTTTAATTTAAATTTATTTTAAACGCCAAATATGTGTTATTCAAACATATTTGCATAACTGATGCAATCAAATGAATATCTATTTTATAATTTTATATTAGTTTGTATGCAATAGATTTAAAAAAAGGTTTAATTATCTATTCGTATAATTTATGTGAACTTATAATTTGTTAGCGATTCAGACAAAATGAAAGTTATTTTTGAAACAAAATATTGACGATTGAAGAGATAATTTGAAACTAAACCGATTGTAAAGTTCTATAGTTTTGGTTGTATTGTAATACTCTATTGACGTCTTTAAGGAAAAGATTACTAATAGATTAAGTATTTAAATAATTAAAATAATAATTTTAAGTTTAATTAATGCAATAATTTGTTAATTTATTATAGCTATTGTATTGTTGATAATGATTATTAGTTTTATTTTCGGTATTTTTCTTCTGAATAATTTAATTAATAGAAATGATAAATAAAATTTCCGCTTCGCTTAACATTGACCCATATCTAAGATTTTGTATCGGCTTTCGATCGGTTCGTCTCAATGTTATACTAGTAATTAAATGCGGAATCGAATCCGAACTGAATGTCTGATTGAGTTTAGATTTATATTGTTATTCGGAATCTATTTTTCTAATTGACACTTAGTTAAGATTTTCTAAGCCACGACCATCTCTACTGATAATTGCGTCCTTTAGGCGCACAAACACAAACACTTTTAACGATACAAAACAAATTTTGGAAAAATTCCTCTTAATTACATAACAAGTATTATTCTAGCTAGTAGTTAATCGGCAATTTAGAAATTAATTCTTTATTTACATCTCTATTTAAATGGAAACTTTTTGGCTATTGTTCTAGCACAAATTTTAGATAAAAAAATAAGACTTATTTTATTAATTTACAATAATAATAGACAATTTAATTAGTAATAAGAATAAATTTTATCCAAGTTATATTATGATATAGTAATAATTATAGTTATTAATATCTACCAGTGTAAATTAATAAAATAAGTCTTATTTTTATTTAAAATTAAATTTTTATATTTAGTAAATTATGTATTACTATTGTTTAGATTTAATCATATTTTTAACTATAAGAACAATTTAATAATTTATTTGTTTTATTTTCAAAATGGTTTGCTAGTTGCATATTTAACATTTTTTGTATACAAACATAAGATAATTTAATTAAATTTTTAATAAGTCAGAGTATAAAAATTTAGCTAGATAGTACAATTAGCGTATTAGTCAAAGTGCATTATTAGCTAATACTTTTTAGGGGCAGTTGAAAAAATAGTAATTGTACTGATTAAAATATTATTGTTTTAAATGCACTTTTATATGAACAAAATCGCACTTAATTTGTCCTATTATTACTTTGCCTTGGTACTAATTGTTTTATTAATCAAGTTTTATATCGATTTATATTCCTGTATATTTTTGCTAGTTGTTTTAAGTTTAGCGAAACTTAAGCCTAATATTTAGATCCACTTATGATTTGATTTATTTAATACTGAAGTGTTTTATTCTTTTCGTTGATAACTATTATATCTCATTTCACAATAATATTATGAAAATATAAAATATTGTACATTTCTATTGATTAAATGTAAAAGTAATAAAATAATCAATATTATTTTATATTAATGTTACGTGTTTGAAGTCGGTATTAGAAATGAGACAAATATCAGCATAAATATGATAGTCATTCAAGAAATGATGCATTACTTGTGATTTAATTTAAATTGTACTGTATATGTGCAGTTCAGTTCATATGTTTTTAAAATAGAGTTTTAAATTCAATATTATTTGAAATTGTTTCTTTGCGTCAGCCAATCGTTTAAGATGTCGTGTATTCTAAACCAAATGTGAGTTTTAAATTCAGTCTTTTCCTAGTACATCCATGTATGTTTTAGTAATTTTATTATTGATAAATTAATTCAATAAATTATTGTAAATTAAATATTAGAAATATTGATAAATGTCCTTCATTTTCATTTTTTACAAATTTTTATTTATATTAACCTTGGTGGTGTGATAGGTTTTTTGTATTAAATAATTTGAATTTATTTAAGATCAGGGTTAGCCAAGGTCGGTCAAGTTAGGGGGTATAGCTAAGGGTAAAATGGTGAATTTTTCTTACCTCAGGGAGTATAGGGTAAAATGACAAAGATCTGTCGCCGCAATTTTGACAATTTAACTGAATATAACAAACTAAATTTAGTTAATTTAACTAAATTTATATTGAATTTATTTACAGTTTATCAAAAATTCGGGCTTGCCAAGACCTTCTCAAAAAATGCCCGCTTGCCAAAAATAATAGAAGTATCTATTTCACGGCTTTAAACTCAGCAGGGGTATTTGCCAAATTTTTCTAACAAGTATTTTGTTTATACCCTTCTTGGCTAGCTCTGTTTAATATATATAAAATTTATATTTGAAACATTTATTGAAAAGTTAATTCAAAAATGTTTTAAAATGTGATTTGATTTTAATGCAAATCATACATAGAATACACCCAAAAATAATGGCTTTATCATATTTGTTGGAAAAATTGGAAAAATCTTTAATTATACAACTATTTGAAGAATGCAATCCAAACCCATCACTATATTACAACTAAACATAGCGTTTATGCCGCCGAAGGACAATATAATTAAATCTTCTCTTGTACTTTTTTAACGTGAAATATAAATGTAATTTTAAACTCACTTTTCATAACGTGATTGTGTTTTCCTTATCTAATACTGCAATCAATCAATATATGAATATCTTTGTCTCTCTTTACTTTGAATAGAGACCAGAGTTTTGGCTATTTTTATGAATAAGATATTAAACGCAAATAGAATTTGTTTAAAAATTAAGTTAAAAGAACATAACATTTAATAATGAGATCAAAAATATTATTTTAATTGGTATATGTGATTAATTTATAATGGCAATTATTTTTGAAAATTAAATTATCGACAGTTTAGTATTTAATGTCAACATTCAAACAAACAAAAATAATTAACCAAAATACTATCATTATATTGCTCAGCTCTTTACTTAATTTTTATTTTATAATAATTAAAATTTAATCTTGTTGAATATTTTTTATTATATATGAATTGTAATGTCTTTAAGTTTAATTTCAAACATTTTGTGCACTTTTTTCCTTTGAAAGAATAGTCTCTAATCAATATTGAAAAGGAAAATAAAAATGTCATTAAATATAATATAAAATTAAAATTTATTACATATTCATTACGTTAACTATAGTACGATTAAGCAATGTTACGCAGATATGCTATTCTGACCAATTAGAACCCGTTTTATACCGATTACGTTACCTATAACAGAAAAAATTATTTTTTGCTAAAAAATCAAAACTTGACATGTTCTTAAATTACGTTAATTTTTACATTTACTTTTGAAACCTTTCTATTATTTTTTCGCATACAATGCTAATTGATTTTAAATGTTTGCATTGAAGATAAAGTTATAATTTGAATGTAGGAAAACTACAAACTATTGTTTTGATGAGACGGTAAAATTTGCAATTAATACTGTACAATATATTTACAAACTTGTACATTTAATCAGCATTTTATTTGTTTGGGTTGGATTATGAATGAGAATTATCTCGCTTTAAGTTTAGTTTGCATTTATTAAATTTGTTTTAATATAAAAATTGTGTCAATTTTAAAATAAAAATTAATATTAAAAACATTAAAATAAAATAAGTTTTGTTTTATTGAATGCAGACGAACCCGGAGTCTTAATGCACCAAGTCCGATATACCAGTTTGGGCCGTGTGGTCGCATTATGAAAAACTCAACCATGGTTATGTAAGTCTACACTTCGCTCTAATTTCATTTCCTGTTATGTTTGCAAATTAAGTAAAAAAAATAATTATAATTTAAAAAGTTGTGACTTTTATGAGAAAAACTGAATTTTTGAAACTTATTTGAATCAAAATTGCATTTAATTTAAAGTTAATTTATATTAGAATAGCTTTTGTGTAACATTTTGCAAACTTAGTTTAAATTAGTTTCTTTCACTTCCGTTATCGAATGATGTGTTTAAATGACATTTAAAAACACAATAATTGCAATGAATTGATGATCAAAAGCAAAGCAGAGTTTCATTCAACTAAGCAGTAGTGCAGTAATGAACGAAACGAATGGCAATGAATGGCAATGAAGCGGTGGTTGCCATTCACCCACTGACCGAATTACCTTGACTTACAATTTGCTCCGAGTCTCCACTCCACTCCACTCGGCACATGGCGTTATGGTGTTCGGTACACATGGAGGCCAGTACTACGTATATACAGCAATTGTATAGTATAGCATAGTATAGTATACAACATACTCTATAGTAGCTAGTTAATACATATAACATACAATGTCATTATTATTGGTTATTTGTCAGTTCTTCTATTATCATGTAATCACATTTCCAACCGCTCGTCCTCTCGGCCCCTATACTTGACCCCTCTATTCACTTTCAATCAATGAATATCACGACAACAGTAAACAGACAAACAGTTTAACATTCCATTGGTCTTGAATTTGTTTGTCAACATCTTATTTATGATACAATTTATTTGAATCCTATTCCGCATTTCTTATGTATTAAAACTGTTTTCAATCTTGAATTCAAACATTTTTTAAAGTTATTTGTTTAATAGTTTTTTAGAAAAAATATTGTAAACTTAATAAACAAACAAAACTTAATTAATTTTTTTAAGTTTGAAAAGCTTTAAACTACAAAAAAAACATTTTTAAATTAGAGCAAAAATATTTAAATTAAGAGAAAATAATAGCGGATACTTACAGAAAAATAGTTTCTCATTGTTTTAATTAATTTTTCTTTAATTATTAAATGAATTTTATGCATACATTTAACTTAAAGTTTTAGTTATATCACTTTAATCTATTTTCTAAATCCAAATAAACAAAAACTTGTATCAAATGTAATAAATCACACAATAATTAAGAATTGGAAATTTTATTTAGCAATTCAGGACAAAATCGACTAATTCCCAGAATATTTGACGAATAGAAATGAGAAAAGCAATACTTTAATTATGATTATCTGTATTACAAAATCATGAAATGATTGTTATTTTCTTATTCTTCTGCGAAAAAAACTCAAACTTATTATTATTATTATAGAATTGAATCAAATAATTTTACTACTTATTGAATGCAATTCATATAATCATTACAATCACTACTCCGTCAGAAGACTTATTGATGCAATGAATGCACGAAAGGATTTACACAAACTCTGGATTAAATCGTGACGTCAACTAACAATGCATTAGTCAGTAATGATCTCTAAATCCATATCTTAATCGCCAAAAGTTTGAACAACTCTTTACGAACTTCGAATAACTCGTCAATGAATGGCCTTTAGAGCTGATTAGCATTTAATAACAATTAGCGATCAAATGCTTTGAAAAACTTTGTAAATATGGTTAGCCTTCGGTATTAAATGATGAAATGGAACGATAGGCGGGTTAGCGATCGAGTGATGCTTTACTTCTCAATTAACTAACCATTAAGACAAACACTCCCTTTTCATATTTTGAATATCATTCTCGATTTTCAAACTAATTCAAATACTTTTTTATAAGACGTTCCTACTTATGCCGGTCATATAAATATAAGAATCGTTTCTTAGTTTTGCAATTATTACAAATTAATTCATTTATTATAACATTTTTGTCCAAATTTGAAAAGACTTTTCATCACTTTTTAGTATTTATTTTAAAAATTTTGTGCGAAATGAAGTTTATGAAGTTGCAAGAAAAAATTCTTCTGTAAGTAATTTATTAACTTGTTATTCTTATTATCAACTTACTCTGAATTGCATTTTTAAATTTTACTAAAATTTAATCAAAAGTTATTCAATTCTATAATTATTTATATTTATGTTCAAAAACTTTTGTTTTAAAATCTCAAGTTTTCCTTCAGTTAAGTTTGAAAAAACTTCATTCAATTCGAAACAAATTGCAAACAATTAAATGCAATTTAAATACTCATAATTGTGGTTATAATTAATATCTAAGCGAGAACGATTCGGGTCAATAAAATTAATTCAATGTGTTTTGTTTTAATTAACAGATTCATGAGTTTAGTTCAGTTTTTGTCAGTTGTGTCGAAAAATTTATGTCAATTTAATTAAAACTAAACTTGAATGCTCTACAGGACAATACAAGACCCGGCGAGTCAGAGGTTAACCTGGAATAAGCCTCCGCTCAGTGTTCTGGTGATCAAGAAGATCCACGACTCGATTGTTGTCCAGCCTTTCATTGAATTGATTCGTTGGCTTATTTGGGTATTTCTCCAATAATTGTCGTTTAGTTTCAATACTTTTTAAAAGTTTTTGTTGTCTTATAGGAGAAAAAAATGTCTGTTTATGTCGAGTCCGCTGTTATGGAAGATCCACAGCTCAAAAACAACCAATCGTTTACGCCATTCAAAGACAAACTTTGCACTTTTAAAGAGGGCAGGGATGACCTGACAGACAAAGTTGACTTTATTATTTGTCTCGGCGGTGACGGCACTCTACTATACGCCTCTTCGCTATTTCAGGTGACTTTCAAACTGTTTTTTAATTAAATTAATAAAATATATAAATTGATTAATACTAAAAATATTATATTGATTGGAAACAGCAAAGTGTGCCGCCGGTCATGGCCTTCCATATGGGTTCGCTCGGCTTTCTCACACCATTTGAATTCGACAACTTCCAGGAACAGGTGACCAATGTTTTGGAAGGTATTTCTTATGGTTCTCCTGTTTATCAACTGATCTAATTTTGCCAATTTGTTTGAGTGACAGGTCATGCGGCGCTAACATTGAGAAGTCGTCTTCGATGTCTGATTGTCAGCAAAAACGAAACGATAACTACAATCGAAAAGCTGTCGAAACCGAACACACATTTAGTTCTGAACGAAGTGGTCGTAGATCGCGGGCCTTCGCCATACCTCTCGAACATTGACCTCTACATTGATGGCAAACACATAACCACAGTCCAAGGGGACGGACTAATTGTGTCGACCCCCACCGGCAGCACAGCCTATGCAGTAGCGGCCGGCGCTTCAATGATTCATCCGAGTGTTCCGGCAATAATGGTCACACCTATCTGTCCGCACTCGTTGTCCTTCCGTCCAATTGTAGTTCCGGCCGGAGTTGAACTCAAGATATGCGTTTCCCCCGACTCTCGCAATTCTGCCTGGGTCTCTTTTGATGGCAGGAATAGACAGGAGATCCAACTGGGTGACAGGTTCGGTCAAACTCTTTATAACTATCTTGATAGTTTGGAAGCTGCCATGTTGATGGTTTTAAATATTATTTGTATTTAAAAAATATATAACTTTTACAAAAAATAGTCTTCGTGTGACCACATCAATATATCCCGTGCCGTCTATCTGTGCTGAGGACCAGATAAGTGATTGGTTCGACTCTTTAGCCGAATGTCTTCATTGGAACGTCAGAAGAAAACAAAGAGGTTTTGACGAATACTCGGATCTGTTGAACAGTTCGAGCAATGATTCTTTGGATAAACAACATTATGACAGTATAGAGAGTTGAGGATTGACTCACTGGCCATCAAATTAAACAAACTTTTTATGTTTTTATAACTTATAATTAATTTTTATGCATTTCATACTTAACAGGTTTTATCATTACTTATATTTTATTTTTTCATTTATTTGTTTTTAATAATTTCTTTTTTAATCATTACTTTTTCCAATTAAAAAATAATTTGTTTTTAAAATATTTAATATAATCTTTAATTAAATTCAGTTTATGTTCAATAATAAAAAACATTGATTAAATTTAATGAATAAAGAGTTGTAATTAATTAATTTTTAGCTTGTTTGCACAGCTAAATATAAACTTTTTCCTACTCATAAGTTATAATTTCAAACTTATATAGGATAATCGAGCATGTTTACCCCTTCCTCCTTTTCCCTTTTATGCCATTTATACAGAGTTTAGAAAATATAAATTTAATCAAAAGATTTTAAGTAATAATTAAAAACTCGAATTTAAAATATTTATTAAATTGAATCAAACGGGAAAAATATAAAATTAAGTAGAGATATGTCTTGAAGTAAAATAAATTTAATTTTATTTAATGTATAGAATATCTCCTTTCGGTCTTTTATTCCTAACTTTGGCCACAACTCCGACACTCAGTATAGCAGCGATTGCGACCACAATTAGGCCGACGACGAAAGCAATGCCCCAGAAGTTAGACTTTTCCTTACTTTTGCCATTTCTTGCCATGAATTGAGCCGTTCTATCGGTTTCAATCGTTTTATTCTTGTCGCTCTCCATCGGGGCCTCTGCAGCACCAGATGTTTGCACATTAGCTGGTTTTGCATTTCTGACATTTCTCGCACCAATCGATGAGTCGGCTGTAAGGTTTACAGAGTCCAAGGGGTCAAAGGGGTCAAAGAGTTTACAGAAAATACTAAATGGAAGTAATGATAAGATTATTAGAATTGAAATCATTTTTCTTCTGATTAATTCTTCACTTATTCTCTATTAGTTTTGTTTAAGTTTTGAATATAAAAAAGTTTATATCAATGATTTAAAATATAATAATTTTCAAAAAACAAAATAACGGTTTTAGAAATATCGCGTGATGAATTTTTAAATTAGTTTAAAAACAGTATGTCGGAAGTTTGCGAAAAATGTTTATTTTTAAAAATCATTTTAATCATGATTAATTCATATAATATAATATTAGAATATGCAGAAAATATTTTTCTAATATTATTATTTTAGAGTTATGCATGTTTAAAAAATACAATATTTTCTTACAGTTTATAAATTTTAAACTTAATTTACAAACAAACTAGATG
>JAQFXP010002678.1:0-14418 GCA_034693685.1 Belba bartosi | reverse complement strand
ACTTCGGATTTGCAACCGCTCGCCATACGATATCGCCCGAGTGATATCTCCTGACGCTTTGGTACTCGCCCCACCAAGTGCAGCCAAGGGACTCTTCTCTTGTGCCGTTCCCGTGAATCGCCCTGAGAGGGCATCACCCGCCCGCAGATATTTATTGTCATTATTGCCGCAAAAATAAATAAATCCGTCATTTGTTAGGAAATATGTATTGAAACGATTGGCGCAAACATTGATTACATTATTTAAATCAATTAATTTCGGTTTGAAAACTTTATCATGTTGATTAATCTGATGACCCAATTGGTTACAATCATTATAACCCCAACTATAGACCAATCCAGTACTGGTCAGAGCATACGAACTGTTATCCGAACAACAAATTGATTGCATTTTATTATTTGATTTAAATTCCAATTCAATTGGAATCGAAATAAACTTCTGATCTCTATCTCCGCAACCGATTTGTCCATAACTGTTGTCACCCCAACCATAGACCTGACCCAAGAATGTTAGAGCCAGAGTGTGATAATAACCACAACTTATTTGAATAACTTTAATATCTTGATTACAAAAATAGGTAATCTTTTCGGGTTTAAAAACATATTCATTCCTTGCATACCCTCTACCCAACTGTCCCTTATTATTCTTTCCCCAACCAAACAACTCATTCTTTTCATTCAGAGCTAACACATAATTGGAGCCAAAATAGAATTCTTTAATACTTTGTTCACATAATTCAGTTATAAGTTTCGGTTCATTCACTGCATCGCTATATTCTAAACCTAAACAACCGAAACGATTAAAACCTAAACCAAACACTTTGTCGTCGTATGTAATAAATATAATATTTTTATTATTGTCGAAAAAACTAAAGATATAAAAAATTTTAATATTATTTTTAATACTTTCAGAAATTTTATCACAAATTTTAAATTTGTCCAAAACTGACATTTTTTTTACAATAAAACGTAAATATCTTTTAAGATATTTAAACTATTTTATTAATTACACAACTGATTAATCTGGTTAATATTTTTGTAATTTAAAAGTTTATTAATTATTTAAAACAGTAATTATTAAATAATATAAGATTTCAGTTTTATCAGAAATATACTTCAAATACTATATAAGTGTTGTTAAACTAACATAGAACATTTTGCTTAATAACTTAAGTTTAATTTATTTTGCTATCTAAATTAAAACACACTATGTTGGTAAATTTTATCTAATAAAAGTTCTTAAAATAATAAATTTTTATTAAATATTTTGTAATAAAACTTTTATTTGAAATACACACTGCTTAAATATTATTCATATAAAAACTTAAACTATATAATTAAATAAAATTGTGTTAAATAATAATTTATTTTATTTGTTAAATTAAATAAAAAGTTATAAATGTATTATTTTTATAAATAAAATTTTTATACTAAATCACAATTTTATTTAATATTCAGGTTTATTATAAAAAAAAAATTTAATTAATTAAATAAATTATTTAATATTATTTATTAAAGAAAATAACTTGAAACTTTTTATTACTTAAATATATAATATGTAATGTTTAATACTATTTATTACTTAACTTGAATTCGACAATAATTTTGTTATTATGACAACTAATTGATAATATTTGTTTAATCTATTATTTTAGGAAAAGAATTTAGTAATTTTAATATTAAGGTTATTAAATAGTTATTATTTAAGTATTAAACATATTTTTTATAGCTACAGTAAAATTTATGTTACTAAACTAAATTACATTGTATTTTTTTATCATGCCCGAGGGCTTCTCCTTGCACAACCGGAGATTTCAGGAATCGTCACTTCACTGTTAGGTATAGTAACTCTGGAAAGTGGTCACAGCTTTAAGAGCACACATCTGAACACTCCGTATACGTAGTTTGTGGCTAAAACGCTCGTACACTTTCAATTATCAGCGCTTGGTTAGCAGACCGTTGTCATCTTACCCCCTAAACCTTATTAAACTTTTAAAAAGAATAATTAGTTCAAACCGGGTTTGAACTCACTACCTATTTGTTAAGTCAGACTTAACTGCAGTCGGGCGCCTTGAGCCACTGCGCCAGCTTACATTGTATTTGCAAATTTTTATGTAATTTTTATTTTAAGTTTAAACTCAATGTTTTAAATTTTTATTTGGAATTTTTAAACACATTGAACTTTGACAATTATAACATGTTAACATACAACCATACCCCTTTATTCTCTTTCCGAGTGGATTGTTGTCTGGGTATTTAAAATTTAACTTTGTAAAAATGATTACAAAATTAAATAATATAAACAAAAATTTATTTTTAAATGGTAAAAATTTACGGAGATATAATTAAAAAGTAATTTACTTATAAATAAGTTGTATTTTATAATTTACTATGCTTAGATTGAAATAAAAATTTTTATTATATAGCAAGCATTGTAAAAGAGTATCAGCCAAAAATTTCCCCTAATCTTGAAAATTTGGACTTATTTCTCTATTAGCATTTGGTCCGCAAGAACTACCTTTTCTCGATTTTTTGCCGGCTACGTAAGGCGGCCAGCTTTATTATAGGTTTTTGCAAATTGATGTAACTTAAAATATTAAGTTATTAATAAAAAGTTGTAATTGTTTTGCACAAATCAATTAATCCTGACATATATGTTTGTTAATAAAAGAAATAATAGTTTTGACATATGTTCGTTAAAGCCAATATATTTAAATTGTTAATAAAAAAAATTAATTGTATTGTCTGCAAATCGCTAAAACATGATAAAGTCGGTTATTAATTAGTAATAAAAAAAAAGTTCTATTACTTTTACATTTTACCAGCTGTCAATAACATTACTTTATAGTTTACTAGACCTAGTCTAAAGACGGGTAACAATTGTACAAATTTTAATTATAGTTTGACAAACGCCAAAAACGGCTGGCAATTGTATAAATTAATTTTATAGTTTGCCAGATGCCAAAGTCGACAGGCAATTGTACTATTTTTTGTAATTTATTATTAAAATTTTACTTTTATTTAAAATAAATTTTAATTGGAAATCAAACATACAAATTATAAATTAAAATATATAGCGTTAGTTTGTGTATTCAGTAGATTTTTATGATTATTAATTATTAAATTAAATATATATAATTTAAGGTTTTAGTAAGTATAAATTAAATAATTAATTTTAAATTACAATTATAAATTGTTTGCGTAAATATATTAAGATTTAGGGTTTTGGAGTAAAAATATAAAGCGTTAATTATAAATATTTTGATAATTTAACAACCAGTATTTTGCAAATCTACTCTTAAAATAAGTTAAAATCATACTGTTCATTCTTGTTATTTTATTATATTTATTTATATAAAATTTAAGAAAATTAAAATGCATATTTATCAAAATTATCTTAACAAATATTCTTAATTTAGTTATGTTAAAATTAAATTAAAAATATTAACTTTAATTGACTTAAATTTATTCTCAATGCATACAGATTTTATTTAATTTTATCGTCAGTTATTTTAGATACAAAAAATGCTAATAAAATAAACAGCTTAGTTTAACAAAGTAGAATTTTTTTAATAGTTAAAAAATTTAATTTGATTAATAAAATATAGATAAGCATGCCATATTTAAACGGTGGGTACTAACAGATGACAATTAATACCTCGCAAATTTTTACCTCTGCCAAAGCGTACATAACCATTTTCGCCCCATCCTTTGCCATAACTGTTTTTGACAATCCAATAATCTGGACCCCAACCCACAATAAGAGCAGCATGTGAAGCTGACCAATCAGTTTTACCAGTTGTCAAAATTCCACCACTATAAAAATAATTAAAATAAACAATGAATAAAATATTAATACTTTTTAAAACTATTACTTATGTAATAATATGATAATTATAAAAAAATTATAGCTAAACTATTTTTTAGTTTGGATATTTTAACAATTACTCTATTTAAGTTTTAAGTTTAAAATAAATACAATATTGACTTGATAGTTTATCATAAATTAATGTGGATAACAATCTAAATTTAATTAAATTAACAAAGATTAGTTAAAATATTATTTAAAATTAGTTAAATAAGGTAACATTTCAAATTGACAAGAATCAAGCTTGCCAATTTTAAAACTTTTATAATTTTTAATAAGTTTAAACTTGAACAACTTTAAATTATATTTATAAGTAATAATAAAATTACCGATAATATGCAAAATCATTGCCAGATGCAGAGAAACAAGTAGTAATAGGACCATGGTTCATTATATAATCCATCAAGGTTTCTTCAATGCAACATTTTTTACCCGCAGCCTCACAATCACGTAAAAAGCCGGTAATATGTGCGTGAAATATGCTTGGATTATTTTTGCAAGTTCCATAAGTGGCAACATGCGGATAGTCAGCGTCAGTCTCGACTCCATTTTTTGTTATATACTCGAGCCCTGCCGTTGCGGAACTGCCGCCGCATTTGGTGCCCATACAGTCGATTAGCATTTGTTCGGAGAGTACTGTCAAGTTGTTCGTTCGGATAGCTATTTGGGACTCGACTGAAGCCACGGCCGCAAACGCCCAGCATGATCCACATCCACCTTGATAGATTAAATAACTCATTTTAATATGTCTTTTAAATTATTAAATATATTTTGCAGTTTTCTTTTTTTGTTTTACCTTGATCCTTAACGCCGGTTACCTTTCCTTGTGAACGCCAATCAAAACTAGCTGGAAAAGTATAGTTAACTTGCTCGTAAACTTGGTTTTCAGCTGACACATTTATTATGGTAGAAATTGGCAAGGTGAAAGTTTGTGTATATTCTTTGGTCTATATAAATTATAAATTAATAAATGACTAATTTATAAAACAAAATTAATCAAATTAATTAAACAACAAATTACGTACCAAATCAGCAAAGGGAGTAATGCCGACCCAATGAGTTGATTCACCCCTTTTGTACAATTCATTGTGTTTTTCGATAAACATTAATGTATTTAAAAAATTGAATTTTCGTTTCTCCTCTTCCTCTCCAGAATTGTATTGTTTGTTGTTTTCAATCTTTAAGAATAAAATAAAATATATTTTTTAAATATTTAAATTGAAAAATATAATTTTTTAGACACACTTTAAATTTATTAAATTCGTGATCAAAGGCTGCAAAACCTAATTCGACCGCATATTCAGTGACGGTTTTACCGTTTTTTAATGCCTTAAACTCGTCGTAAGTCTCGGCTAAAGCCAATCCTAATAATACGAATAAAATTAAAAATTTCATCGTTTTTGAAATTTAGACTAATTAACAAAATTTTCAAATTCCGTTAAATTATAATTAAGTTTAGTAAAATTCAATACTATTTATACTAAAACTGTCCAAGATTATTTTATGCAATAGATAATTTTAAAATCAAACATTAACCTACATTAAATACATAGTTTTCTTAATTTATCAATTATTTGAAATAAACTCTATTTATATATATTTATTTTATTTAATAATAAGCTTATTTCAATAATTATCAGGTAAAATTTTTTAATCTTGATTATTTTTTTAATGAATTTATATTAACATATCCTATAAATTATCTTATCCATTTAAAGAATTTAAACAATGCAAATAAATATTACATAACAATCAAACTTGTATAAAAATTCTCAATAATCTAAGCAAGATAATAAAAAATTCAATTATTGATTTACTTAGTTTTTATGCACATACTTTTTTCACTTTATTCAAGATTATTTTGGGAAATAGATAATAAAGTCACCGATCATTGACTTATTTAGTTTATATACATTTTGTCAATAATCGCTATTTAAAATATCAATATTTTTTCATAAATATTTATTTTACTTAAAATTAAGCCTATTTCAATAATTATCAGGTAAAAATTTTTGATATACCCTGAATATCGGGAGATTGTACGCATTGGCGTATAGTACGCATTCAATAATTACCGAAAATTTAAGTTTTTTGCTCGTGTAATACGCATCCGGCGTATAGTACGCATAAACTGTAACATTAAATATTTTGTAAGAGTTTGAAAAAACAATGCATATAACAGTGTACTCATTGATAGAAAACTGTAATAATTGATAGAAATGTTAACAAATTCAAAACACGTTTTGTGTTGAATGACTACAAAAATAATAAAGTTATTAATTAATTATTATATTATTAAAGAAAATTTGTTTAAGTGACAAAACAACGAAAAATAGTGCTTTTTGATTTTTACTGCCTTTGTGCTCTACTAAAAATCGAATATTCAATCCTGCGGTCGGGTGTATAGCACTACGCAATTACTCTATTAAAGGCATAGGTCTTGACTTTATAGGGGCTACGCTTTGCGTCAGATCGGACACACATTAAATTAGAGAGCAATTTAGATATGTATTCAATACTTTATTACAGGCTTTAAAGTGAAAACATTTTAAAATTTCTTTTATAATACTGTATTAATATTAAAAGCAAATAGGAGAAACTTTTTAAATAAACTGTCCGGGGTCTATTACTGAGGGTCACGAGTATACAGAAAGGCCTAGTATAAAAATAAAAATTAATTTTAAAATATTGTTTTTTGCTCGTATAATACGCATCCGGCGTATAGCACGCCCCTTAATATTTATCATAAAAATCACTTTTTCCTTCGTATAATACGCGTACAATCTCCCGATATCCAGGGTAATTTACTTTTTACTTAAACATGCATTGTTATGTCTAATAATAAAAATTGTTATTTTTCCAGTAAACAAATTCTTAATTAAATAAATCCTAAATTTAAATTAAATAAAATTTTTATTTTTAAAAAAAATTAGAGTAAATCTTAAATTATCAAATTAGCAAACATATAATTTTTTAAATCTAACATATATAATTAAATTATTATTGAAAAAAATATTTAAATAATTTTTATTTTAATATTATTATTACCCGGGTCAGAAAGTTTTAATGAGTCAATCTTATATTAAACTATAAACCATTAAATTTGTGCAAATTAATTAATTATTAATCAAATCATAAACAATGTTATAAATTTAAGCTACTAAGTAAATAAACTTTAAGTAAATTTATAATTAATGATTCTTTAGTTATTATTATAATTTATTGGATTTATGTAAAACGAAATTTTTAATTGAAAAAATTTTTAAATATCTGTTTAAAAGTATAAAGTATGCAATTTATTTGCATTTCAAAGTTTTAAAATAAAATTAATTTAAAATTTTCACTTGATTTTTAAAATTAGAATTTGTCCACTTCCTATTATTGGGTCTACAAAAAGATACTCTTATTATTTATATATTTAAATATGTTAAATGATATAAATATTAACATTTTAAAAATTGTTAATTTTTTATTTTTGCATTATATTTAACTCATATAATAAAATTTTATTTAATTTTGAGCTGGGAAAAATAATTAACAAAATATTAATTAACTCAAGTATTTTTAATTTAATATTTAATAAATGGATACAATAACTCATTAATACCGAGGATATTTCTATTCTCAACAATGCGTACATAATCATCCTAACCGCAGTCAGTGCCATAACTGTTCTTGACAATTCAATAATTCGTACCACATCCAACAACGGGGTTAGCGTGGTTAAGTTCGTTGCAATCTTAATTTGTTGCAAAAATTAAACCAGTTTAAAATAATAACAAATAAATAATTATTGTAATAATAAAATATAAAATCAATTATTTTATTATTACAATAATTATTTATAACTATTTTAAACTGGTTTAATTTTTAAAACTAATTAAGATATTGATGAACTTGATCATGCTGGCGCCGATATAGCCTGGGCACAAATTATTGGATTGTCAAAAACAATTATGGCACTGACTGCGGTTAAGATGGCGATGTGCGCAATGTTAAAAATAGAAATTTACTAGATATTAATGATAAATATATTTGCTAAATAAAATAAAATCATTGCTCCTTGCATATAATCCAACATCACGAAAAGGTCGGCCGAGCCAGAGGAAATCAGGGTGGGAATTTTTCTCAAAATTTTATCCAAAAACCTAGGGGGAGATCAGAGAGAGGATTTTTCCAAAAACGCTCAAAAAACCTATATATTTATGATAAAATTTTGTCTAATTTAACTGGATTTAAACCGGATTTAGCACCAATTTAAGAAAAATATTTTAATTTTGGGCAAAAAACCCAGGAAATTTGCCGACCGCCTTCGGCGGCCGGCAAAACCTAGGGGGGGGGGGTACCTTTTCTCGGACCAAATGCTAGGGGGAGATAAATTCAAATTTTTAAAATCAGGGGGATTTTTGCCTGATCCCCCCTTCTCAATCTTTGATTTTGATTCATTATATTATTTATCAAAATATCTTCACTGCAAGTATCTCTATCGGCAACTTTGCATTTGCTATGGTAGTCAATAATGTATGCATAAAACTTGCTTAGATCTTTGACACAACCATCATAAATAGAGCATTGATTTTGACCTATTGGGACTATCGAAGCGGTTGATAGGCCAACTTCTAAATTTAGTTTGCATCCGAATCACATCGTTTAGACTACTTTAGCAAAGTTTTATTTTGCCTATAAATGCCTATTTTAACCTTTACAGACTATTTGAGTAAAATTTAAAATTTAATTATTTTATATACAAAAAAAATATTTTCCATTATTTAAATTTAAGCTAATATAGTTAAATTAGTGTTAATTTTTTACAAATTATTACTATTGTTTAGCATTAACCAGAAATTGTAAAAAAATTGCAAAATATTTGCTAATTTTGAAAATTGGCATTTGGTTTGCTAAAAGAAATCCCATCGAATTTTTTGCTGGTCGCCGAAGGTAACTCGCAACTTTTTTAGGTTTTTTGCTAATATTAGAGAATTTCAGTTAAATTGTTGTTAAATTTGATTTAAATTCAATTAAATTATTTAAAATCTTCACATAAATAAATAGATTTTTTGAGCATCTTTGGAAAAATTCTTCCCTGATTTCCCTTGGATTGGCCGACTTTCTTAATCTCTGGCATTAACTCAAAATACCGTATTTTTGCGCATACACCTGCAGTGCTCATATAGAGTAAAACAGACCATATGCTTTTATACCCCGGGTATACATGCATGCCTTTAAAAGTAAGGAATAAAACCAGTTTTTAATGTTTCTAAATTACAATTAACGTAAAGCATTAAAATTTTTAAATATTTTAATTATTGCATGTTTTAATTATTTATTGTTTGTTTTTATTAAAATAATAAATAGCCAAAAGTATATTTTTTAAATATACAGTTAGCCCCGCTTATGGGCAACTCTGATAAGGGCAATCTCTGTTAACGGCCACAAATTATGTCAGCACCGGGTTCTATGAGTATATAATATTAAAGTAACCGGATAAAGGCAACCCGCTTAGCAGCAATACCTGGTTAAGTATAATTATAATTAAACTCATTTATAAAAGCATGCAAGTGTGTGCGAAAAAATACGGTAACTAGCAATAATAAATTATGTCTGTTAAATATGTTACTAATAAGAAAATTATTTATTTTACAAGATATGCAAATTAACATTAGTTTGACATCATTATCATTAATATTATAACAAAAACTACGCTAGCTTAATTTTAATTTTCAGTAACTATTGTAAATAACTTTCCCGGCATTTCACTTATGTATTAATTTGACGACCATTGAGTTTTTACCTGAAATAATCTTTAATGCAAATACAACTGATAACGGAGTGGTTCCTTATTCACGTAAAGACCCAATATAGAGTTGAAACAAATACCATTCTCTATAAAAGTAATATTTAATTTTTTAGTTAATTTTTAGAAAATTTGTCTTTTATAAAAAAAATGCGTTTTGTTTTTTCTTTAAGCATGGTAAAAGGTAGAAAAATTTTTTAAAGTAATGATTAAAACATAATGTGATCAAACAACTATGTTGTTTAGGGATTGTTTTTTACAAGTTTTTTATCGGTTGTTAAATTGATGTTGCCCAATTCATACTGTATGTTTTTATTTGTTAATAATAAACAGTAAAACATGCTAATTAGCACATTTGAAAGCTTATTTCTTTTTCGACTTCTTTGTTAACAAGATATTATTGCAAAGTTTTATAAACAAATAATATAACCAAAATATATAAATTATGTTAGCAAAAAATTGTTTCTGGTTGCCTATAGTTACGGAGATATAATTAAAAGTATCGATTAAAAGCAAAAGTATGCTAAAAAAGTATACTAATTATAGTAGATGTAATAGTATAGTAGACTATATAATGTAGACTTCAAATAAATAATATACTCAACAGTAAATAAAATAGACATAATGTAAACAATATTATATTAACATAATTCATACATTTTGAAAATATTTTTGGCAAAATAACTTCTCAATAGCCAGTAATCAGAGAAATTGGTAACGGAGTTAATAACAATTTTATTATTTCTAACATTTAGGTTTCTACTTTGTCGACTACTAAACTGCAATGTTATTTTAATAATGTTATATTTGTTATTAAGTTAAAAGCATTATTTTATTCCAAGTTATAAATTTACAATACAAAAATATAATTATTATAGAATTATAAAATTTATCTCGGCAAGTAGAAAATACAATTTCACGAATTATTTGGTTATTTTAAAATTTTTAATTAAAAATTAATTAAATTTTATTTAATGCATAAAAATTTTATTATTTAATATTAACAATTATTTTAGTTACAAAAAGAGTTTACTAAGTAAACTGTTTAAATTTACAAATTAGAATTTTTACAGTATTAAAGACATTTTAGTCTTATTATTACAATATTTACAAGCATTTAAACAGTGGCCACATACAGGTAATCATTAATACCTCGTAAATTTTTACCCTTGGCAAATCGGACATAACCATTTTCACCCCAGCCAGTGCCCCAACTGTTCTTGACAATCCAATAGTTTGGACCCCAACCTACCATGGTGACAGCGTGGGTAGCTCGCCATAAAGTTTGGCCGGTTGTTAAGATTCCACCACTTTAAAAAATTAGTAAAAATAACAATCGATTTAATAACAAAATAAAAATAATTTTATTTATTTATATAAAATAAGACTAAACTTACCGATAATTCATGAAATCATCGCCATAGGCATCAAACATGATGGCAATAGGACCTTGGTTCATTATAGTATTCATCAAAGTCTCATCACTGCAAGCGCCTCTACCGGCAGCTTGGCAATCGCTATGGTAGCCGGTAATATGTGCATGGAACTTGCTTGCTACATTGTGGCAAGCGCCATAAGTGGCAATGTGCGGATAGTCAGCGCTAGTCTCGACTCCATTTTGTCTAATATAATCGAGCGCTGCATTTATGTAGTTACCTTGGCACCTCGAGTTCATACAGTCGATTAGCTGTTGTTCGGAAAGTACTTGCAATCGATTTTGTCTAATAGCTATTTGGGACTCCATTGTAGCAATGGCCGCAAAAGACCAGCATGATCCACATTGACCTAGGTTGATTAAATGGTTTTTGTTTATATATTATTATATATTTTATTTAGTTTTATATAATTTTTTATGCACTTATATAATCTATAATTTTACCTTGATTCTTAACTCCAGTTACTTTTCCCTGAGATCGCCAATCAAAACTAGCAGGCAAATTGTGGTTAATTGGCTGATATACGTAGTTTTGCTTTGTTACATTTATTGTGAGAGGGCTTGGCATGGTAAATGTTTTTAAATATTCATCATGGGTCTAATTAAAATATAAGTAATGTTTTATTAACATATTTTATTGAATATTAATTAATTAAGCAATAAATTACATACCATATCAGCAAAGAGAGTAATGCCGACCTCATGGGTCACTTCACCCTTTTTATACAACTCATTGTGTTTTTGGATAAACTTTAATGTATTTAAAAAATTGAATTTTCGTTTTTCCTCCTCATCTGCAGAATCGTATTGTTTGTTATTTTCAATCTTTAAAAATAAAAACAAAATTAAGTTTTAAAATATTTTAATTATAAAAAATAATTTTTTAGTCTTACTTTGAATTTATTGAATTCGTGATCAAAGGTAGCGAAACCTAATTCGATCGCATACGTAGAGACGTCTTTGCCTTTATTTAATGCCTTAAACTCATCGTAAGTTTCGGCAAAAGCCAATCCCAACAATGCGAACAAAACTAAGAATTTCATTGTTTTCCGAATTTATGCTTTTCTAACAGATTCTGCAGATTCTGTTAAGTATTAAATTAAATTGGTAAAAACGTTACTATTTATACCAAATTTGTTCAAGATTATTTTGAAAATAAGATAATAAAAGGACCAATTATTGACTTACCTGTTTTCTAGTGCACTTCAAACTCATACTTTACTCCAATTGTAATAATTATCACTTTTTAAGTATTATTTTTTGACAATAAAAATATTAATTTTAGTAAATATTAACCCCCTTTAATATTTATCAATATCATTTAATATTGTGTAATTTTTATGACGTTTATTTTTTGCTAAAATTGTCTTATCATGTCATAAGACTGTTTTTATCTTTAAATATTTATTGACATTGAAACTAGATCAAATAGTAATGCTTGCAAAGCGGACATTCTTAGTTAGTTTCTTCCTTTTCTATAGAATTTATAAACCTTGTTCAAATAATATTGCTGTAATTCTTTTTTAAATAAATAAACGTTTAAACTTTTATATTGCTTAAATTATTCATTTAACAAATAAACAGGTTATTTTTAATTTATTGCTTATTTTATATCATTTGGTATTATTATTATTTTATTCTAAATAATCTTATTTTTGTTTTATTTTTTTTAAATATAATCTAATCTACTAATTATCTACTAATAATTCTAGAATAAAAAGTAGCAATAACTAGATTAATTTTTTAATTAAAAATTACTATTATGCAATGTTACAAAAATTGACGCATTTCTGACGTTTTAATTCTAAAGTTCAGTTAATATATATTTAATAAAAATAGTTAGAAATATATCTGTTTTTTATGAATATTTACAAATGTCAAGAATATTAACAGGTGCTTAAATTGCCACATTAAATCACAAGCTAATTTAAATTTTATCTAAAAATTCTAATATTATTTTTATTGGAAAAAATTATCATTGCTAAAATTAAACATTGTGAAGATCGGCCAAAAACTCCACCTTACTTTAAAAATTGGCATTTATCCCCCCTAGCATTTGGTCCGAAAAAAGATACCCCCCCTCGAGGTTTTGTCGGCAGCTTAATTCTTAAATTGGTGCTAAGTCCGGTTTAAATTCAATTAAATTAGATAAATTTCATCATAAATATATAGGTTTTTAGCGTTTTTGGAAAAATCCCTCTCCTGATCCACCCCTAGGCTTTTGGTCAAAATTTTGGGAAAAATTCCTTCCCTGATCTCCATTTTTCTGGATTGATCGAACTTCTCAATTTCTGGCTAAAATCTACATTTTTAAAATTTAATTCGTACAATTTTATACTAAATTAAACATATAAAATTACGATATTATAATAATTGTTTTTAATAAAAACGTATTTAACATGTTTCTAATAATTAAACAAAAACAATCTTATTTAAAAAGAAAATATATAAACAAAAATTACCCAGCTGTTTTTAATTTTAGCAATTTTTAATAAAGCATTTTTATTAAAACAAATTAAGATACAATTTACAAAGTATATTAATAATATATTTAGCTTAATTTATCTAGCTTTCTACTTTTAGACAATAAAAATAAACAACTAGTAGTAAAAAAATTTAAAAACAAATAAATTTAAATAATTGAGTTAACATTTTTAACAAACTATTGATAATGATTTTATTTATCTTGCTCAAGGCAATATAAATAATATAGTAAATTCTATTAAAAATATTTCTTAAATATTTTTTAATTTAATTTTAAATTACAGTTTAAAATAAAAATAGTATTTTTATATAAATAAATAAATTTTTTTAGTGACTGCTCTGCAAAATAAATTTTGTGAGTTTGTATGAGAGATTCTTGTTTTATTTTCATGAAACAATCTTTTAAAATTTTGCTAAATTTTTTAAAAATCAAGGTTGGTTTAGTACATGTAATGTTGGTAATCCTACAGTGTTATATTGGCAAACATGATATTACTTTTTAAAAACTATTTTTAAAATAATGATTATATAAATTTTCATATGCAAAATACAGTATATTAAATTTTTGAAAGTTTTGCAAGTATAAATTACTTTAATAGCATTTAAATTACGTGTATAATACCAATATATTTAAAACAAATTATATAAAAAGCTTAATTTTGTCACGAATTATAGCATTTTTTAAAATTTTAAAAATAAATTTAATTAAGCTAAATTTACTTTAAATTAAGTTAATAACAATATTGACTAAGATTTATAATTAAGCCTGTGACAAATAGACATTTTTGTAGTCATGGTATCCTCCTAAAAAGAAACCCTAAAATTTTGTAGATAACTC
>JAQFXP010002677.1:0-14422 GCA_034693685.1 Belba bartosi | reverse complement strand
AAAGTATTTAATAATAGAGAAATTGTCTTATATTTTCTAAGAGAATGTTAAACAAATGGTAATTTATATTTATTTCTTCTATTTATCTCAAATAAACTAAACATGAAATAAGTCTAACTGACTAACACATTATTATTAGCTTTAATTATTTTTATTTATTTACTAGCTCTTTCCATTTGAATATGATTAAGCTAATATACAAACTCCCTGTGCTATCTGTTGGTTCCGAGAGCAGAGTTACTTTATTTTGATGAGATTAATTAATTAGAAAGATTTAAAACTTGTGGGATAACTGCTAATTTATGAGCAAATTAAACTGTACAGTTTATGAAATAATTAATTAGTTAATGTGAAAGTATAAGATAAATAATATTATATAAATAAAATATAAATATTTTAAACATTGTTTAATATATTGTTTAAAAATTTTATTCTGTTTTTTCAGATTTTTAAAAACAAAAGTTAACTTTAAAAACATCAATAAATTAAATTTAACAAAATAATAATTATTTGATTAAAATATTGAAATAAATAACAAAAATTGTTAATAAAAATCATTAAATTATTAATTATTGTCACAAATATATTTTCAAATGTCATTCAATTTATCCAAAACTTAATAAATTTCAATTAACTCAATATAAAATAAGAGAAAATATTATAAAACGAGTTGATGAGTGGATAAAAAATTAAATTCAGTATTGGAGACAATATCATAAACAACATTATATGTGAGAACTGTTGAAATGAACATAGTAAAAAATTTATTATATATGTTGAAATATTGCTGCATAAAACAAGAATTTTTATATTACCAAAAATACAAGTGCAATAAGAATAAAATTTTGATTATTTTTTTAATTAGAGTCCAATTCTATCAAGTAGATTGGGCAGAAAATTTGAGGAATAAAAATGCAAACGTAAATAAAATGGAATTTAAATTAAAAAAACATTATTTACTGTATTAGATGGGGTTAAACAAAGGGGTTAAATTAATTTCTGAAAACCAAAATTTTGGCCAAATTTCCATTGAAGTCAGAATTTTAATATTAAATAACTCAAAAACTACATTTTTCAAAAATATAGTTTCAACGGCAAAAAGTTATCTTATGATGTGATAGTATGATAAATCCCGGTTTAAAAATATTGATAATGATTTTTTTGTTTATGTTAATAATATTTAATTTGTCAAATTTAATTTAACAAATTAATGCAATAACTAATAAGAGTAAAATTTTAATCTAAAAATTAAAATAAATCCAAAATTTTAAAAGCATTAGACAAAAACAAAGTAATTAAAATATATATAATATAAAATCAGTAAGGATAAAGACGATAAAATTAATTCTGATTTTGACATTTTATATAGTTAATTTCTATCTAAATTTTTGCTGTTAATATCATTAAACATTTATAAAAAAAAATTAATATTTAAAATTAACTTTTGTATTTTTTACTTATATCGGCTTTCCGATAACACTAAAATGCATTTTTTGTAATTCACTTATATTCTTCTGAAAATTATCAAGTTAAAAATAGATAAACAAATAAAATGCATTTAATTATTTTTATTAATTTGTTTTAAATGTACATGCATATAATTGTATAATAAAATATTTTATATTATCTAGTTAGTAAGTGCATTTATAATTGTTTATTAGATTTTAATTTTGTTATCATACTAATTAAAATTATTAATGTCACAAAGTTATTATATTTTATAATATAAATAAGTGATTTTTTGAATTACTTCAAAATGACATAAATATTATAAAAACATTTACTATTTTACACATTTATAATAATCAAAAAAATTTTTATTTATCCAAAATATAATTTCTTGTTTTGTTTAATTAAAAAAATTATTAAAATTTTAATCTATTTAATTAAAATTTACTAAATAGAATTTAAATTTTTTAATAATTAAAAATTTAGTTTTAAAAAATTTTATTTGTTTCAAAGTTATATAAAATAGCAAATTTTTGTAATTAATTATAAAATTACATTTTAACAGTAATCAAATAATTATTTATTAGCACGTGCAGCAGTTCGACGCGCTTTCAACTTTTCAATTATTGCGAGAGCCTCTGCTTTCTCGAAATGATTAATCTCTTCAAAATAGGGTAACTCTGCCTTCAAGGCCGACTGCCAGCGCCGGAAGTTTGGATAATCGGTCAGATCGTAACCGAATAGAAAGAGCTCGGAAGTGGTCGCCAATAGCGAGAGGTCAGCAATGGTTAGATTATTGCCATTTAAGTACTTATTGCTACCAATGAGTTCGTCGACGTTTTTAAGCATTTCGTTTAGAATTTTTACTTTAAATTCTGTCGGCTCTACTCCAGAAAAGTGCTTGATAAACTATTTTTAAAATAAAAGTTATTAGTTTAATTATTAACAAATTAATATTACTTATCTAATTTTTAATAAATAAATTTTCTTTATAAATAAAATATCTTTATCTTAGCATGTTTAAATTTTTAAACATAAATTTTTACAAAGATTATTTCTATTTCAATTATTTAAATATTTTTATTTTATTCAATTAATTTTTATATGAAATTATTTTAAATATTATATTTACCACAGCTTCACCTTGCGCCAACAACAAATGTAAATCAAAATTGAGCCATCGGTCAACTATTGCTTTTTTCTTAATATCTTTCGGATATATGTCGCTGTTAGGTGCATATTGACTGGCCAGGTATTGTAGAACTGCTCTGCTCTCCCATAATACAAAGCCATTATCGTCAATTGTTGGCATTTGTCTTGTTGGATTTTGCTACAAATAAATTAATTAAGATTAAAAAATTTTTTTTAATAAAATAAATTTTCAGGTGAATGATTTGCTTACTTTGGCAAAATCTGGTTTTTTGTCCTCGCCAGCGTTCAAATCTACCTCGATCACATCCGCATTTAATTTAATCTGCCTTGCTAACATTAAGACCGATCGACAATGAGCACTAAAACGTAACGAGTAGATTTTGACTGGCATGATTAAAGTTGAAAAAGCTACTTTAAATAATTAATAAAAAGAAAAGTTTTCTTGTTGCTTATATACAATATTTACAATTAATAAAAACAGTAAAGGTATAAGTAAATAAAAATCAATTGTATATTAATATAAATAAATAAAATAATAAAACTTTTCATTTTTCACGTAAGTGTAATAAATTGATTAGATTTAAGTACAGTATTAATTAGTAACAAGATAGTTTAACAGATAAATAGTGTCTTCATATGTAGTTTTATTAAACCTCAATATTTTTTATAACTAAATTTATACTAATTAGATTTTAATATATTAAATAAAAATCTAATTTATTTGATTATTACAATAATTAATATAAACTAAATTTTCTTAATTTATAAAAATCTATTTAATTATGAACAGAAATATTAAATTTATGGTTTATTCTATAATTAATTACTTTTAATGATAAAAAATACAATTTACTTCTAAATTTTTATTAATACTGTATTATTATTGTGTTTATTATCATTTAAATTTATTAATTAATTTATAGAATAAGCTTTATTACATGATCTGATTGGATAGTACAGTAAGTAAATCTATAAAAACATATAAATTGTTTTTTATTTAACCCAAAAAATATACAGACAATTTTTACAACTTTTATTTTATTGGATTTAGATCAGAGATTAAAAAAAGGAAATTGGCCAATAATTTGATAATGTTATGTATTGTTCAAATATTTTGATATTAAAAATAGATTAACTTTTATGTTATTAATTCTCAGTTTGAGTTTCAAACTAATATTGAACATTAATTAATTAACAAATTATTAGACTTGTGTTTATAACAGATATTTTGACAAAAACAAAAGTTTCAAATAAAAATTTGGTAAAAATAAATATAAGTTTAAATTAGTTTATTCAATTATACAGCGTTATAATCTGAATTTAAATAATTTTTCTATTATAGTTTTGTTTATGCTATTATATTATTACAATATCTATACTTATAGCAATAATATAAGTAGGGTTGGGCATATCTCATAGTTTAAAAAAGTTAATTAACATTTTAACTAATTATTAAAAAAGCTAAAACAATATAGCTGCAATGATGATTGATGGCTACAGGTAAACTTGGCAGAACAATCGTTTTTATATGCTGAACAATTGATAAAATAATTAACAAAAATTTAGATATCCAATCTTGCGCCCATTACTAAATATAAGCAGTGTAGTTATTACGCCATAAAAATTATAAATTTAGAAATTAAATGTAATTGTTAATTTATTTCTAATTCCATTATATAGTAGATTTTTTTTGCATTTCGTTGTACAAATATAATATTTATTATAAAATATGAATTTTTTCCTGATGTCTATAAAGACTACTAAAATTGATAAAACCTTTCGTACAATTAGTTTCATTGCATTTATATAACAATAATTTTGTGTAAATACTGTTTATATGATTTTTCAATTCTTGATTAGTAGAAAAATGTTTATTACAATTATTTGAATTACAATTATATTGTTTTTTAATACAAAAATGAATTATAGTTTTATGTCGAGACAAATACGAAATATTTTTAAAACTTTTTCTGCAATTATCGAAATCACAAACAAATAATTTGATTCCCAAATGTATTTGTTTGTGTTCAACAAATTGAGTTTTAATAGAAAATCGTTTTTTGCAGTTTTTAAACTCATATTTGAATAGTTGGGGTTTGCGATGAACACAATTTTTGTGCTGATTTAAATGAAATTGTTGTGAAAACTCTTTTCCGCAATCTTTGTAATCACAATTAAACGTAATTTCATTTAAATGAACGACACGTTTATGATGAGTCAAATAGTTTTTACGTCTGAATCCTTTTCCGCATTCACTCCAATCGCAGATAAATCTCGTATTCGTATGAATCGATTCGTGAGTTTTTAAATAATATTTATATTTATACACTTTATTGCAGTTATTATACAAACATTTATATTGTCTTACATTTGAATGAATTAATTGATGATGTTTTAAATTGTGTTTAGTTCTTGCTTTAAAGCGACATTTAGGCCAAAAACACTTAAAAAGCTTTTTTTAAATATTTCCAACACTTTGATCACTCGAATGCCAAATCTTTTCAACATTTAATTTACATATTTTTAAATTGCAATTAAAATCCAAATAATCATTATTTTCACATTCAATCACTTCAGACAAAACACTATTATTTCACTCAAAACAAACAAATTATTGACTAAACTTTTATTAAATGTTTTAAATTCATTTAATTTATTCAAAAAATTATTTAATTTATTATTAATTGAACTCATTTTTTAAAACTAATAATGTGTTAAAACAGAATTTTTTTTTAATTTGAAAAACTGTAAACTCTTTACTGAATGTGAGTTAAGGCAAAAACTTTGACTGAATTTGAAAACTCGAACCAAAGTTAACATTGAATCTCGAAATACGATATTCTCTGTCCATAACATCTGGTATTAACTTAATTCTAAGAAAGCCATAACTAAATAAATTGTAACAAATGTTATTTGAAAGACAATAATAATATTTGTTAACATAAACTGGTTTTTAGTATTTAATTATATCTTACTATTTAAAACATTTTAAAAATATTTATTTAAATTATAATTTGTTTATAAGAAAACTTAAGAACTATTATTATAAGAAAAATAGTTGTTAGAATTACTACTGAATTAATAAAAATAATTTAAATAATATTGTCTACTTTTACCGATTAAATGAAAACCAGATGTTATGGACAGAGAATATCGTATTTTGCGATTCAATGTTAACTTCGGTTCGAGTTTTCAAATTCAGTCAAAATTTTTGTCATAACTCACATTCAGTACTCGTTTAATGTTAACTGAAGTGAAGAAAATAAGTGATGAATATTTTGAATGAATTTTGTTTTCAACTATTTTAATACTTAATATATACAAAATTTAAAAAATATGAATAAATTATTGAATAATATTAAAACATTTAATGAATTTAAAAAATTGTGCGAAAGTTTATTTATTTATAAAACGTTATTTTTATATATTTATTTAATTTTGTGTTCAACAGACTATTATTTATTCTTATATATTCCTAAAAAGTCATGTACAAATGATTGAGTTTTTGGCATGTTCGGCAAATTTTCCTCGTTCTTAACTGTTGGCAGGCACATTTTAAACTTTTCATATGATAACAATTTGCATTCAATTAGCTTATTTTCTTTAACTTTACAACAGTCAGAGTTAATGTTACAATTATTGTATAATTTGCGACAGTTTTCTAATGCAAAATATATATTTGAAAATTTTTAATATAAATTTTTTTTTATTTGATAGTTTTATTTTAGCAAATTAATAATTTGCCTATTTACCTTTTTGGATATAGGTAACTTGTGATTTGGAACAAACAATTAAAATTGCTAAAATAAACATTGCTATAATAATTTTTGCCATAATTATATTTATAATTTAAATTAATTATATTTGTAAAAAAATATGGATTTTAAGAATTGAATTAATAAAAATGTTATTTAAAAAACAGCTGGAATTTTACTTTTATTATTTTTATATATACTTTTTTGAAACTTTTTATACTTATATAATATACAGTCAGTTTCAGAAATGTGTGACCAAAATCGAAGTTTTGCAAAAATGCGCACTCCAGACCAACTCATTTTACGGCTGTGTAAATTCGCTATTAAAATTTATATAGCTAATGTTTTACAATTTAAAACGTAAAATTAAATATGTAGATCTAATAATAACTAAGTAAAACAACAAAGGTATGTTTTTTACATGTTAAATTAATAAAATGTTAAACCAATTATAATTTTATAATTTCAAAATTAATGTAATTATGTTTATTATAACATAATAATTGCAACTAGCTAGATTTTAAAATAATAAAATTATGATTGCTTTAATTTTTTAATAATTTAACATGTAAAAAGTATACCTTTATTGTTTTACTTAATTATTATTAGATGTACATTTTTAATTTTACGTTTTAAATTGTAAAACATCATCTAAATAAATTTTAATAGCGAATTTACACAGTTGTACAATGAGTTGGTCTGGAGTGCGCATTTTTGCACTACTTTGATTTTAGTCACACATTTCTGAAACTTTATAAATTAAATGTTATATAAATGTAAATAATAAAAATTTAAATGTTTATAGTTTATTACTATCACATATTGTTTTCATTATTAAATTCAACCATAAACTTAAGGTATGTGCAATTCTGAAAAACTCTCCCTGGTTAAATCATAATTAGATCTAAACAAAGTCTAATCGTCTGTCAGAAGAGAGAGGAATGTACTCTAAATAAGTTGCAATCAGTGCTCAAAAATACAAATTCAAAAATAATTGCAATTACAGTAAACAAAACCTGAAAAAAATTGAAGAAATTTTATAACAAATTTACTTCCTTATATCAAAAACAACTTTGTCAGCTGGCAAATTTCAAGGGTTTTTTTTAGTCAAAATTTAGATTAATTTATATAAAATTATATTATTTTTGAAGCCTTTTTTAACAATAAATTAATATATTAGAAAAAGAAATAAATTATTACAAATAATTTTTTTTAAAACAAATATTAATTTTTTGAAAATTATTTCATTATTGATAAAAAAAATGATTCAAATGTATAACTAATTTAATAAAAATTTTAGTTGTTTATTGTACAAAAGTCAGGAATCGAGAATGTCGGCCGATTCAGGGGGAGGGGATCAGGGGAGGGATTTTTTTTCAAAATTTTGGCCAAAACCCTATGTGGAGGGGGGATCAGAGAGAGGATTTATCCAAATACGCTCAAAAAATCTATATATTTATGATGAAATTTGCCTACAGTAGATTTAAACCGGATTTAGCACCAATTTAGTTAAAATTTTCTAATTTTGGCAAAAAAAAACAAAAAATTTGCCTGCCGCCTATGCCAAATGCTAGGGAGGAGATAAATTCAAACTTTTAAAATCAAGGAGGTTTTTGACTGATCTTCCCTTTTCGATCTTTGACAAATAGTATTGGAGAATGCCAAAATGAGTTCAGATGAAATCCGTCTCATCTATATAAAGACACGTGTTTGGATACGTACTATATAATTTTTAGATAATTATTTTTAATTTAATGAATTTATTTATTTTGTAATGTAATTAATAATTATTTATTTATAAAAATTAATTAAATATTATTTTTATAATTTTAAATTAAATTTTTTTTTTAAATTTCAGGTGTCTTTTTATCAACAAACCGCTTAAATTTGTCTTGTTTACATCTTATTTTTAAAACATATTAAAGCTCTAAAACGCAACAAGATAAATAAATGCAATCTAATATACATAAACATATTTTTTATTAAATCATAAGATTAAAAAATGTTTTTATATAAAAGCACATGTTATTGATAAACCGGATATAATTGACTATAAATAAAGTAGGGCGATTTTACTAAATAAAACTTGATTATATATTAAACATGTATAATACTTGTATTTTTTTAATTTATTATTTTGTATAATGAATTAATATTTTATTTAAATATCAGGTAATGAACAATAAAATCAATTTAAAAAAAGGTTTTTTTAAATAACAAAAAAAATTTTGAACATAATTTCAGAAAGACTGTGATTTTTTCCGAGTTATTATTTTAATTGAATTGTTAATATAATTGGGCGATTTTGCAAAATAAACCTTTACAATGTCTAAATTAAATTTACGAATAGATTTTTAAAAAATTTTATGCATATTATTTATAAATTATATAATTATATTATTTAATTTTAATTTCAAAAATATATTTATATAAAAATTTATTTATTCATTTAAATATTATAAAATTAAAAAATAGTTAAAAAGTTTAGTTAACAATTATAGCGTTAACATGACAAATCCAAATAAGAAAAACAAAATATTTGAAATAATAATAATTAAGTTATAATAATTGAAGTATAAATCAAATGCGATTAGGTTTAATTATTATTATCATTTAAATAATAATATAGGCATTGATTAGTTTGATCCAAAACAATGTTCGGCCAAAATATGCAGATTTTCGGGTTTACACTAAATGTAAAAAAAATTATTCAAAAAATATTATTTACAAAATTACAAACTCGTTCGGACAGATCCTTATATTTAGGTTGATTACAATATTTATAAATTCCATTTGCATTAAATAGAATTACATATCCATCAATCCTGCCTTCATCTTCAACGTATTCTAGGATGCTGACAATTGTCAGACTTTTGTCGATTTGATACAGAAATTTCCATCCACAACTATTGCATGTAACTTTCTTAATTCTAAGCGGGTTAATACTTCTTAAAAGATATAAATTTTTGGGTTCTATTTTATCGATAAGCAAATACCGTTTTAAAGCCAATTTATCATAATTAACATCTACATTAGTTAATGCATTTACTGCAATTAGATTTAAGCCTTTAATTGGAATATTTTCATTATAATAATGTTTGTCGTTATCCCAAATATCAATTCGGGTTTTTCCATTAAATATTCCGGATATCTATATAATAATATATAAAAATATTATTTTTATTAAACTTGAATCTAAATAATTATTTTATATTATATCTATATTAATTTAATTATTGTTCTAAATAAAATAAATAATTTTTAATTTTTATGTATTTTATAATGACTAATTAATACTCAATCTAAAAAATACATTTTTAACATATAGTTTTTAATTTTGTTATATTTAAGCAATACAAATTTAATCTTATTTTAAATATATATATACTAGTAAAAATGCCCCATTTCTCATCTTTTCCTTCCTTCCTTTCAACTTATTTTAATAACTGTTTTAAAGTGTAACTCAAATAATGTTTTTATACCATAATCTATGATTCATAGGTTATAAATGAGAGCATTGTTTTGTTTCAACTTTAAAACAATTATTGCATCATCAGTTGAAATTGATGTTCGTTCGTTTTTTCACTTAAATAAATAAATAAATATTATCAAAATATATTTATTAGATATATATATGTTAATAAAAATATATAATATTGTTAGCAATATTATTAAAAAAATAATAATAAAACAATAGAATTAGATGTAGAAATTATCTGATGTCGAAATAAGAGCTGAAATAAACAAATTTATTATAAACAAACTTGACATTGACGTTTAAAATTCAATGACAAGTTTAATAAAAAGGCTTGAAAAACAAGTCCAAAGTTATGGCATGATTAAATCATGCCATACAATTTGTTTATTTAATTTTTTGCTTAAATAGCAAGTAAAAAGTTTATTATGTATGTTGTTAACTTTTAAGCCTTAAATTTTATGAAATAAAGTTATAATTTAAAAAGAAAGTTTTTAAAGTTATTTGTGCCATGGCCGCTGGGTCGGGTAAAACCGACCTGGCGGCTATATTCAATTATATTAAGTCGGTGATTTGAGCGAGAATTGCCCAATTCACTACATGTGGTGTCCGCGTATCGGATACTAATCCACGCCGTGTCAGTTCATCTTAATTAGTTATTTCTTAATTGTTTTAATTTGTATGCAATACTGAACCTATATGTGCCGCGCTCGAACCATGTTAATGGAACGTAATGCGGTATAATTGTTTGCTTAAACTTTCTACTTTCCAGTATGTATAAAATAGTTTTAACATTGCAAATATTAACAAGCAAAAAGTAAATATTTTTTATTCTTGGCTTATATAAAAATTATTTTTGCTAATTATAAAATATAATTTATAGAAAGTAATTTTGCATACTATAATAATTGCTTTTATGTGCTATTTATATTAATTTGATTATAAATAATAAAATGGAACCAAACACTTAAATCACAAATAAACTTTATATTTTTACTGTATAATTATAATAAACCTTTATAAAAATTTGAGATTTGTTTTAGACTGTAGAAAAATTAATATTCAAAAATATTTTATATTGCTAAGTTTTAAAAATTTAGAATTAAAAACTAGTTAAATTTTCCTATTTAGAAATACTATTTAAATTAATTAAAATGCAAATTAATCTATAAAGTAAATTAATAAGCATAAATTTTGATTTTTAGGCCTTTAATTCTTAGATACGAGTATTAAAGAAATAATATAAACATTTAAACTATTAAGATAAGAAATGTTTTGGCGTTAAATTAATGATAATTTTTTCAGACAAATGTACTTTTAAATACCCGATTTAATTATCTAATCAATTATTAGTTTCAACTGTTTATATTTAAGTTATTAAACTAAGAACGCTCTCTTTGTAATAAATTCTTAGTTTTGAATAATAAAATTCAAATACAGTGTCATAAACATATAGATCTTTTATTATATTAACGGCTATTAGCAGGCAATTAATTTGTGCATTTGTCGAGAAGACGTAATCAATTAAATATTAGTAGAAGGATTGATGTGTTTTAATTGCAAAATTATGTTTAGTGTCGAAATTCTCTTAAAATTAATTTATAAATATTTGTTTAAATATGTATAATTGTTGCAAATTTTTTATATACTATATAATCATTTATAATGTCATCGTTTATGTTGACAAAAAATAATTGAGACATTCTAAATTAAAACTATATCCAACATAAAATCTCATATTTAGAAAATTTTGACAATAAATGACTGTTTTTAATTATATATTTGATGTTGTTAGAACCTGATTTTAAAATTTAAGTTAAATTTAAACGCAATTATAGCAAAACTAGCATGAAATTTTTGGTTTGAAAGCATAGTGTGGTATAAGGCAAATATTGTGTGGATGAGCTTGAATTGGACAATTGATAATATGGCTAAAAATACATGACTTTCTTAGAATTAATACTCAGTTAAATAAATAAATCATTTTGTCACAAACGCGAGATTAGAATTATTTAACATAAGGATAGAATAGATTTCAAATTTTTTTCTTAAATACTCTTTAATGAAATGTATATTTAATTTCAAAATATTTAATTAATATTTGGGTGTTATGCTTAAACATGGTTTAGCACTATTTTAAATAATTAGTAATAAACGGATGTATTGCATCACTGTTTGACATCTAAACTATTTTTCTCAAAATATCTAATAATTTACAATTAAGGAGACTTATTTGAAAATTTCCAGTTAAAATTGTTGTTTAATTTAATAATTATGTAAAACAAAAGTATTTAAAACTGATATTAAAAGTCGGCATTTGATATTATTTTAAAGTTAGTTGTGGTTTGAGTGTTTTGCAAAATTACTATACAGTTAGTTAATTATTGTATCGTTTTTATTTATAAATAACCTTTTAATTATAAGCTAGCTATATTTTAGCATCTTCAACAAAATTAATTAATAAAAATAACAAAATTATATAAACTGCCAGAACTGTATGCCAGCTGTATAATAGTACCTAGTTTCTTTGGTATTCAACTTTTGAACCATTAATGTATTCTTGGATAGTTGGCGTTTAGATAATTAAAATACAGTACATAACAAAAACTCTACTGAATTGAATAGTTTTATAAAAGACTAAATTATATATTCAATACCAAAATAAATGTATAAAACTTATTTTAAATATAAACTATTAAATTTATCAGTAGTGTTTCTACATATATATAAATTTGTTTTAAATAATTATGCTTAGCTTTATAGCTAAATTAACAAATTAACACTTATCTTTAAAAGTTAAAAATTATTAAACATATAAACTTCTTTCCAAAAACTAAATAATAAATTACCTTGACTATACTTATTCGATCGGTCCTTTAAAAAACCAAACAAGATAACAATTTCGAACTCGTTCATAAATAAATAAAATTTTTTGTATTTTTGGAATTTTTAATTATAAATTATTTTAATTTGTAATTTTTAGCAATAATTTTAAACAAAATACACATATACTATCAAAATTACTCTTTGACAATGTAAATGATAAAATTTACTTTATTTATTTTAGTAAAGCCTTAACCTCTCCTTATTAAAAAAAAATACTTAATTAAGTTTATAATGATTTTATTGTTTGCATTTAAATAAAATTATAATTTTGCAATTTAAGTAATTCTATGCAATGGATTCAACAAATCAAACCGAGACTAACCAAGTACTTGCAATTGAGTACAGTCCTCAGCCTGCGCCACCACCAAAAGATGAATATATAAGACTTATAGCCATTAACCTGGAGTCAACCGAAATTCACTTTCGCGTTAAAATGTCTATCCGATTTGACAAATTCAAATATCTATGCGCGGAAAGACTAGGTCATCCAGTCAGTTCTCTTCGCTTCATGTATGATGGTAGAAGAATAGCCGACAGGGATACTCCTACCACATTGGGAATGGAAAGCGGGGCAGTCATTGATATCCATGCCGAACAAATTGGAGGCTCAAATTAAATTGTCAAAACATAAATTATTGAATAAGATAGTTTAAAATAAATAAATTTGAATAATAAGAAAAATAAATTGTACTTAATAAAATAAAAATGCAAACAATAAATTGATAACTATAGTTTAATTTTTTTTTTTTTAAACTAAAAATATATATAAAAATAATCAGAATTAATATAATTTAAATTTTTTATTATTAAATTATATAGATTATTCAAAAACTATGTTGTCCGTTAAACAAAACATGTGTGCAACTACTGGGTATATACCACTTGGTAGAAAACATTCTACATTAAAACCATTTTGCGGCCAACTTAGGTCAGGTTTGCAACCTATTCCACAACCTACAACTACAATAGAAAAAATACCTGAACCTACTCAAGCAACCACAACCGCTAGAAGAACGAAGAAAAATGCCAATGCTAAACTAAATCGTAATAAACGTATGTTAATGGCAAGGTTAGAAGGAAATACATCCGCTCAACAATTACAATATTGTTCAAAGAAAGCCAAACAATTCGATCGAAAATGTTACCGGGAACAAACAAAAGGATTAATTAAAGCCAAACAAGCATCTATAATAGCTGCTAACTCTATTCAAACGGCTAAAATAATTTTTACTTTAGAACAATCTAAACATTACTACAATAATATTAGCAGTAGAAAAGTTGCAGTAAATCATTTCCACAAGGCCGAAAAAGCTGCACTGGACTCCTTAAGATACAAAGAAATTTTAAAATTATCTAATACCTCTGATCCCTACCAACAAATTGTTAATCCCAATAAAGAACATATTACGGATTGTAAGAATAAACTTTGTTTTAAATAAATAAAACTTTATTGTTATCACGAATATTGACAAAAAAATTTATAAAAGAAACTACTACACTATACTATCACTATATACTACTCGCACTATACTACTCGCACTATACTACTCGCACTATACTACTCGCACTATACTACTCGCACTATATACTACCCGCACTATACTACCCGCACTATACTACCCGCACTATATACTACCCGCACTATATACTACCCGCACTATATACTACCTCAGTATATACTACCTCAGTATGTACTTACACTATA
>JAQFXP010002676.1:0-14424 GCA_034693685.1 Belba bartosi | reverse complement strand
AGTAAATAAAAATTTTCAAAAATTATTTTTTAAATTTTTAATTAAGATTGGTGTTAAGAATTTTATTTGAAATTTTAAAACTTTCTAACATTTATATTTTACGTAGGAGCAATGTCCGAAATTTTCAACTTTAAAAGCCCCTCTAACGCCCCCCTTTTAGTTTTTCAAAAATTTAAAACGGCCAAATTAAAGTATTTTCAATTCTCTTCGATTTAAAAAAGTGGACTTTTTTATATTTTTTGAGGGCCACTTCTCCATGCTTATCTGGGATACTCCTTTCGATTATTTTAAAACAATTTTAAGTTGATTTAAATGAAATAAGTGTTAAATGTTTTGGACATCAGTAAGTTGTCTCGGGTGCCCCTGGCGATGCATTCGTTTGGTTAAAATTCAAAAAGTGAAAACAATATGTTTGCAATTTTTTTATGTTAATTATAACACATTGTATATTGCCACGGTTACTTAAATTTGACTGTTAACTGTGTGAATGCATCGTACAAGAAAGGCTTATTAGGAATTAAATTAGGTTTAATTGGAAATTCTCTAGGGCATCCGAGACGGCGGTAATATTGCCTCCTCCTAGTAATGCGGCTGGAAAACAAAAATATTTTATTTTATAAAAAAAATTTGTTTGCAGAACAGCGATTAATTAATTTTTATGAATAAACATATTAATTTTGTTATAGTATTTTAGTTCTCAAAGATTTAGCCAAAGTTATAATACCTAAAATTTGAGATAAAGATGTGGTGTGCCTTCCGGGGAAGTGTTCGGTAAGGGGTGTGTTCACCGGATGTTAGCTTCTCCGGGAGACGCACTCACGGGTTGTACGCGTTGTGTGTGTGTAAGTGTTAGGTTCTCATACCTGGCCTCCCTGGGCGGTTTGTATATTCGGTAGAGTCCAATCGACATTCAGACTCTTGTGCTTCAGGACTGGACTCAGAATCACTTCAATTGATTGATGGCTGTGAAGCACTTCAAACCGGAAGTCTGCGTACACGCGACTTCCGCTTTGTTTTAGATTTACTTTAATTCAGTTCTCACTTCTCTTAATGTATTTTAATATTTATTTAATTTGGTTTAGACATTGATTTTAATTAAACTATTTATTTATTTATTTATAATTAAGTTTTATTAGAATTACATTTTATTTATAATTTGTTTCATTCAGTAGGAAATGACACTCACTCTGAGGAGTCTATATTCTTCAAACACTCAACTTAAACTACTTATTGTGGACTACATAATGTGTTTTGATTTACATTGTCTTATATACTGTATATTAAGTCTGAATTTAGATTAAACTTAATTTTTACATTTCGTATGACTTATCTCTTCCGATATAAGTTATAAAAAAATTTTAGTTTAAGTTGACTTTTGTTAGTTATAATTCTGGTTTTGTATTAAAGATAAAGTGTATTAAAGTTTATAATTTTGATTGTTTTGAATAGTGTCAAGTTCTGAACACCACAAAGATATCGAAGAAAAAATTAGACGAAAAAGCATAAATAAAATTCTAGCCACACAAACCTTTAATAATTACAATATATGGTTTGTCAACCTTCTCAGAGGTAGACAGACCAGAGTTAAGTATAAATCCATATTTAGCTTCTTCCGAAATTTCCGTAACGGCGACCCTCATAGCGCCGTTTTATCCTTTCTAATCTTTAATTTTTTCATTCCTGATTTTTCAAACCCTCTTCCTTTTTTCTCTCTGTTTACTTACGCTGACGATATCAATATACTCTCTCAAAACTCGTTTACTCTCCTCGCCTGCAATACCCTCCAGTCATATTTCCCCAGGTATCAACTTGGGCTACAACAAACATTCTTACCCTATTCCCAAAGCTCAGGCAAGTGGCGCAGTGGTAATGCGTCTGTCTTCAAACCTTAAGTTAGTGGGTTCGAACCCTAACTGTAACAAAAAATTTTTTTGAGAAAACAAATTCTAAGCGTAAGTTGAGAATAGAATGACTACGGGCCTTACTAAGGGCCGTCTACTGGTAGTATACGAAGCGTTCAGGTGTGTGCTCTTAAAACTGTAACACTATCTTTTTCACCATACTTAGCGGTGAAGTGATGAATCATTGGCCTCATTATGGGTTGTGCAGGAAAAAGGCTTTGACCTAGATACAACCGGCTGGTACTAAAAATATGTTTTAAGTGGCCGCTATTTGTAACAAAAATGTAAAACAAGAAGTCTTGAAGTGATGCTAGCGGTAAGATATGGTTCTACTTTCCGGTAATAAAATTAAGTTTTGTTAGGCAACTTCTACTAAAGAAAAAGATAATAAGCGATTACTGAAAGTTTTCCACGAGTCGGATCGACTGCGCCAATAATGTAACCGCAAGACTATTTGGCTTTTAATCAGTTGATAGTCAGCGTTGCAGAAATGGATAAATGAGTCAACAAGTAGTTCAAACGCTTCAGAACAACAGCTTTAAAAAGTAGAATTAGTTATGAAGGACCGGAAATCATACTGTGTGACTAATAGCGGGTTTAGTTGTGTGTTAATATCGGGAAGTTGACCATGAAATCGTAACTCGACAGCAATATGTGTGGGTTGACCGGTACTGCTCTAATCAATTGACCAATTATCGGGAGTTAGCGCAAAGTAGTTAAACATTAAGTGGTTAAACATTAAATTCAATGTACACAATGTACATAACATAAATACTTTATTAAATGTTAAACACAAAATACTTTACATTTAAACAGTTTAAGCAAAGAAATCGAAGTGAAGAAAAAGCATATAATTTAATGCTTAAAAACATACTATAAGCTTTAGAGGAGAGAAAACTCTAACTCTTAAGAAATGCTAACAATATGTGAATTAGAGTGAGAGTTAAAGTCTATGTTATAATTAGTCATAATTAGTCATAATTAAGTTAGTTTTAGTATTAGTTAAAGTTAACATTGCATACAATTTAAAATAATAAACAAACAGTTCAAGGTTATAAAAGTAATTAGTGTTAGATTTAAGTTCCAATAAAAATTATAATTTAAAAACTTATATAGCTTTGAATTTCTTCTCAATATAATTACTATAAATCAATCTTATTTTAGCTAAAACAACTTATTTACATTATTGATTTAAATATATATTTATTCTTTCGTTAGCATAATTAATTATATATTTTTATTTGTTGTACAGTGCATAATAATAATAATTTTTTATATTGTTATTGAATTTAATATTTATAATAAATATATATTTTTTCCATGTCCGTGTTAAAATAAATATAAATATGTATGTAAATTTTCAATAAATATATATTTATTGTTTTAAGTATATAAATTTAAGCTTTGCACAGAAGTAAGTGCGATTTGAAAGTGTTTTTAATGTTTTAAATAAATTAAAACTTTGAATTTAATAATATACGGATATTAATTTTATTTAAAATATTTACTGTTAATTAAATTTTTATTTAAAATTTATTTAATACTAATTAAAAAAATTGCAATTAATATAATGGTAGTAACAATTTTCTGATTTTTTAAATATAAAAATAAATTTTATATTTGAAACAGTATTTAAATTATAAATAAAAAGAAACATAAATTTTTGTCCAGAAACTAATACAGGAAAATAATTATGCAAACTATATTTTCATGTTTAAAAATTTGCATTTTAGTTTATGATAAATAATACATAATAAATTAGAATTAAAATTAAGTTTTAAATGTGTTTTATTTGTGATCCACTTAATTTATAACCACTTGTAGTAATATTAATTGTTTGTGCTTGTAGTAACGGCTGACGTAAACGGTTATGCTGGTATGGTTGTGTAGGACCTTGAGAAGCTTTTCTAATTTTAAAAAGTTTACAAAACCTGTCTAATAAATCTAAATTTAATTGTTGAAAATTTTATTCCAAATTTAGATTTTTGCACTTTGTTTACAATATTTATATTTATTGTATTGTTTATATTTAAAAAAATTTAAAAATCATTAATTTTTAAGAAAAATTTTTACAAATTTAAAATTCAATCGCTTGCTTCGCACACTCTACCATGCCAACCCACTCAAAATAAATATCAATCAAATCTACATTTTACACACTTTCAGATTATTATAAAATTTTAGAATAATTTTAGAAGCAATTAATGATATTTTTTAAAGAGTTTTGGTTGTTAATAAACAGAAAATATAAAATTTGCAAAATTCTATTTTTTAACATTTACGTTTAGCCATACTTTATATAGCCATGCAAAATTTTTAATTAAAAATAATTTTATTTTTTTGCTACCTGGTCTCAAGTGATTAACTCAATTAATAATAAATTTAAATGTTTTTTTAAACAACAATTATTGTGTTTAATTTAAATTTAAATTACTTTTATTTTTCAAAAATTATACTATAACCATCACCAATGACAATTAGATTGTAAATAAAGGGGAATCATACCAGAACTTTCAAAAATGAATATCACATTGCATATAAAGAAAAATGGTATCAATAATTATTATATTTTATTTTATCCAAAATTCCGTTGCTAATAAACAAAAATCATACAGGTAAAATCATGGCAAAACTATATATACATTTTTTCAAATATGAATTAAAAATAAATTTATATTTTATGGCTGACGACAAACTATTAGAAAATTAATTAGTACTTTTGCAAATAGAAAAAATTAATTATTTTATCATTTTGAAGAACAACTTGTTTAAAAAACTTAAATATATTTAAGTAATGCAGAAAAAAATAAAAATTTATAATTGACATGGCGCTAAATAAATTTAAAAATACAAAAAGTTTTTTATTTAAACCTGGTGTATAAAATTCAACATTAATAATATTTTATCAATATTTATGGCTTTTAATTTTTACTAAAACAACAAACAATAAAAGAAAAAAGTTCATATGTAGCAATAGATGCAAATAAAAAATATTATATGAATTTTAAATAAAAAGTATATTATTTTTATGGTTTAAGTTTATTTGAAAATATATATTTAATTTATTATTAAAGTATTGAAAATAAATTTTAAGAAATATTTTATAGTAATTATAAATTAAATTTTAATAAAAACACATTACAACATAATAAAATTTAATTATAAATGTTAAAAATGATAAATCTAAACTATTAATTTATATAGAAATTTAAGAGAATTTTATATAAAAAAAATCAAAGTAAAAAGTTATATAAAAATACGTGGTTAAAAGTCAGAAACAATTAAAAATTTTATTTTATAAAAAAAACATAAAAACTTAATAGACTCAGTTGATATTTATTCAATTTATAAAATAATATTAAATTTAAATAATTATATATTAGATACATAAGTTGTTAATAATATGCAAGTTAAATAATTTAATTTAATTAACAAATACAGTCACAAAATTATTCTATTTAAATATTTTAAAACATTTTTTAGGGTTTATTTTACGTTTTAATTTTATTCATAAAATTAATTAATTAATAATTAGAAAATAAATAATAAATATAAGATAAAATTGCAAATTTTATTTAATTTAATATAAAAAATTAACTTAAACAAAACAGAAAATAAATACAATAAAATCCGTAAATCTATAAAAATAGATAAATTAGATAAAAAAAATATACATAAAAACAATTTAATAAAAAAGAATTTAATAATTTTTTCCATTCCCTCTCTTTCTTTATAAATTTATTTTTAAAAACTGTATTATTTTAAATATCAAATAATTAATTATAAGAAAAAAATTTGCATTTTAAATAATGGCAAGGTACATTCTCTCTCGCTCTTTCTCTTTTTCTTTTCTTTATAAACATAATCTAATATATAAAAAACTGTAATTTTCTTATAAGTTTATAGACTAACAATATTAAAATTAAAACAAATTATATGATTTTTAAATATACAGAAAATAGATTTAATGAAGGTTTAGTCAACATGATTATTAGCTTATAAAAATCTATATTAGTAATGACATCTGTAGAAAAAATAAAAGAAGCAATAGTACAATTAGTTTAATTTATTAGAATATTTTAAATTCAATTTTGCAAAAAAAATTAAAGCTAAATTGCTAACAATATAAGATAGATTGGTGATATCTTATGATAATTGGTCTTTGTACAATATTATAACTTACCTCTAAATAAGTTTAATTTAATAAATATTGAATTAATTATAGAGCTGTCATATGCCGGGCGAGTCCATCTGCCAAACCTGTCATCCGGTTCCGGTAGTGAGTCTCCCGACATATGAATCGAGTGGAGGAGTGCTTCCATTCGGTGGAGGAGTGGTTCAGTCTCCGGCTTATATTCTCCTCCCAGTGCTCTCGTAAATAGTGGTCACTCACTGATGGTGGAGTGAAAGGGTTCCTCTCAACAACTGAGCACTTCTTCCGGATTATATATAACTTAAACATTAATTGAAATATAAATAAACACTTATTTCTCTTTATATACACTTTATTAGTTTAAGACATCAATGAATATAATATACAATAAATACAATGAATGATATGACTCTAACTCGAGTCTATAAGAGACTGAACATAACTGACTTGTTATAACTGGTGCTTAAGACCGGCTGTTCATAACTGACTTGTTATAAGTGGTGCTTAATACCGACTGTTCATAACTGACTTCATGACTAGAAAATACATTTCTTATATAGGTTTGAAGTTGGGTTCAAAACCCATTCGGATGACAGCTTATTGCAGTCATCCTTACAAATAAATATAAATTTTAACTTTAAGCATGGTGTGACTCTAAAGGCATGTCACAGAGCTAAGTATTCCCATAAAAATTAAAACCTCAAATGTTAATTATGGAGCTTTGACATCTGTTACCATGCTTATTCTACGGGATACCCCTTATTGTAAATATTTTGACAGAATAAATACCAACGAAAGTTTTAAAACGTTAAACTTAAAAGACAGATTAAAATTTTAAACAAATAAACGGAGAAATAACTTTTAAATTTCTAAATTACATAATTAAAGGTTTTGAAAAACTATTTTATGCGTTTTATCAGTCTTTAATGCATACAGTATCTGCTTGCACAATTTTAGTTTGGAATTGGAAATGTAAAGACATAATCAAATATTGTAATTTTGAAATATCACTTATTGAGACATAAAGCCAAATTATTTTTAATCTAAATTAACAAATTCATTAAAAAATATTATTATCTCTAATAATTTTATTTATAATAATAAAAAAAAATTTGCAATTAAATTTAAAAACAGTTACTACTGCAATAGATCAAGTATGGTTACAATCTAATAAAATAAAAGAAAATGTTAAATTTTTGTTTAAAAAATCAAATTAAAATTTAAATGCAAAAAGATTTAATATTTTTTTAAATTTATTTACTAAATTTATGTTATTTATTACAAAATATTTTTTAAAAATTAATATGTAAATGAATGTATATAATTTTTTTATATCTCAAATTATTTGTTTAACAATTAATGTAAATTTATTTAAAATTATTTCTAACTTAAAAACTAATTTTGTCAATATTGATAGCGAATAACCAATAATTTCTGGATTACAAATTTTATTAATTTTGTTATATATAGAAATAATATTGATTTATTATTTGACGATAATGGCGGAGGTATGTATTTATCTTTTATAATTAAAACTAAAACTTCGACAGAAGCCCACATTCACGAAATATGAATTCTGATCCTAGTAAATTATCTAAGTAATTATGAATTTACGGAATATGTGAGGTTTTTATCCATAAAAAAATTTGGGTTTAATTTAAAAAAATAATTCAATTAATTTAGAATTTATTTCTAGTAACAGAATTTGGAATAAGAGTAAGGTTTAAAATTTAACAAATTTGATACATTATATTTGATGTAGAAACAGTATCCAAGATATAAATCATTATATGGCCAAATATGTTACATCTAATTTTAACAAATTTTTTCGATGACTAAATATACTAAATTTAGATTATATTTGATAAATAGTTTATATAGAATAAATAGACTATATTTGACGATATACTAAATTTTGACTGTATTAAAAAATCTTGGCAATTTATCCAGGTTAATTTGGCCATTTGAGGTGCTACTTTAGTAAAAATTTATTTTAACATAGTGTTAGTTCTGTTAACTTATTTTTAAAAATGTATTTAAAAGATATTTGATAATTTTGATTTTGCTTGATACGGCAATAATAATGTACGCTTTGATTGTATAAATATTTTATTAATATTTTGTGTAATACTATTCATAGATGACCCTCAAAATATGTAATTTGATAATTGCGGCGGGGCCAAATATAGTTCAAACAATAAAAAATAAAACAACAAAGTTTATATGTAGGAATAGATGCAATTAAAAAATATAGTATAATTTTATAAGAAGAGTATATTATTTTATTATTTAAATTTAGCTAAATAAAATTATTTAATTTATTAAAAAATATTAAAAATAAATTTGAAGCAATATGTTATGGTAATAGTGAATTAAATTTAGATAAAAACACATTACAACAAATTATAATTTAATTTAAAAATAATACACCTAATGCTACTAATTTATATTAAAATTTTAATAACTGTATAAAAAATATAAAAACTTAATAGACTCAAATAAAATTTATTTAATTTTTGAAATAACTCTAAACTTAAATAATTGTATATTAGTATTTAAATTGTTAAAAGAGTTATTAACAATATGCAAGCTAAATAAATTAATTGAATTAAAATTACAAGAACAAACTAAATCTATTTAATTATTATACATTTTTTGAGTTTATTTTATATTTTAATTACTGTAAACTATACAAACAGATATTTATCAAATTATTTGGATAAACTAATAATTATAACATGGACATGGAAAAAATTTATTATAGATAAAATTAACCATGAAATAAAAAACCATAAATAAAAATTAATTTGATTGCAAAATCATAGAGAAGTAAAATATATTTAAAATTTAATTAAAAGAAATTTTCGTATTTAACTAAAAAATTAATTAAATTAAAAATTATGTTTAAAAAAATTATTTATAAATATACCATTTATAATAATTTTTTCAGTAACATTAATATTATTAGGGTTATTTAATATAAGCGTTAAATATAATATTCTATTTCCATTTATCATAATATTTGTAAGTATAATATAAATTAAAATAAATAAATTAACTGAGCTTGTACCGTCTATTATTGCATTTATTTTACAAGTAAATGTGTTATAATTTTGTATTTTATATATATAATTTATTTTTGTTTCAAAATTATCTTAAAAATTAAATAAATTATCTAATGCTGATGTCAATGTATTTGTATTCAATTTTACAAAAGAATTTAATTTTATATTTGATTTGTTATTATTTTTTAATTTTTTTACATTGTTATAGTTTTGTTTTGTAGGTTTAATATACTTAATGCTATTTTTACCAAAATAAAAATTCATGTATCTGTGTTTGTAAATTTACAAGATCCAATCTTGTATCTCGATATTTAATCAGTCCAACAATAGTGTAATTTGATTTAACAAAGTAACAACCCGTTTCTACGTGAACCTTTTCTACCCACTGTTTTACCTCTTTTTGTTTAGAACTTTGACTAAGAAATACATAATTAAATTATTTTATATCATTTTGAGGATCATATATAATCCATAATTAATTATTATAAGATTATATATTTTGCTTAATTACAATTTAAATTTATAATATTGTAATATATTGTTTGAATCCCATTCCAAAATAGATTTAGTTTAATTGGAAACAGGTTGTATTAAACTTTTATCAAATGTATAACATAATATTTTATTAGAAATAGTAAGATTAATAAGTCTCTTTGAACTAATTTCACCAATTATAATTAAACAACTTCATAGTAAGCCATAATCTATTTTATAAATATAAAGTTATAAAATTATTGTTAGAAATTATTCTATTTTTCCATAAACAAAATTTTAAATTAAAAGTTTTTGTTTTGATTAGTATTTTTCTTATTATGCAAAATCAAAAATATATTTAAAAATATTTTCGATTCCATCCCACATCTAAATTCATTATTTAAAATTTATAATCTATTAATTTTGCCCTAGGTGTATAGTCACTAACTATTACTAATAAAACTGTAACTTCGCTCTAGGTGTATAATTACTAACTGAAAATTATTGACTTCATAATTACAACTATCTAATTTTTATTACTATTAAATTTTTATTTTAAAATAATATAATTTGACTTAATAAATAATTTCAAATAAATATATTAATAAATTAAGTGTTAAACAAATTTTATTAATTAATTTTTAATTTTTAAAAATAAATTTATTTTTAAAATATTAAATTTAAAATAAAATATTTTTATTTAAAAAATTACAGTTTAATTTTTATTTTTTAAATAGTCTTTTATTGGCTAACATTCGGTTAACATCTTTTTTAACCAAAACTTGGTTTTCCAGGTTTTTTCTTCCTTTTCCTACTTTAGATTTTCCTCCAGATTGCGTATTTTAAACGCCATCTCTTTCTTTCCAGCACTCAGCGCTGCGATTAGCCTAATAAAAGCGATAACGCCAAAAAGCCTTCTTACGCATATGTATAGAATTTTTTTTAAAAGCTCTTTTTCGTAATATTTTTTGCAAATATAAATTAAGATATTATTTAAACATTGTTTTGGAATATAAAATAAGTTCTAGAGTCACTATTTACAACTTATAAATTTTTAGCGGCAAAAAGTCTTGATTTACTACTCACTACTTTTGGTTTTAGTTAAATTAAAAACACTATAACATTAATACAAAGTTTTGGTACTTTTAATTATATTAATAATATATGATTTTAAATAAATTTATAATATAAAAAGGCCAAAAATAATAAGTTTTTATGTTTTTTATATTTATAAATTTTTTAACAATAAATTAATAAATCTCCCGACTAATAAAACAATTAAAAATATTTAAACAATTGTTGAACAAAACAAAAGTTTACATTTACGAAATAGTAATTCGTATGCTAGTAAATTATCTAAGAAATTCAGAATTTACAAGATATGTGTGGTTTTTATCCACAAGAAAAATTTGGATTTTATTTTTTAGAAATAATTCAATCTATTTAGAATTTATTTCTATTAACAGAGTTTGGAATAAAATTAAGGTTTAACATTTTACAAATTTGATACGATAATATATTTGATGTGGAAACAGTATCCATAATAACAATCAAGATATTGCCAAATATATTACATCTAATTTTAACGAATTTTTCCAATGCAGTTGAATGAATTGCAAAAAACTCGTTGTTTTGATTTTTTTTTAAATTAGATTTGCAACCACTTTTTAATAATTTTTTTTAAATGCTTTTTTCATAAATAGTTTAATATTTTAAACAAGTTGGATTCTTTGAATCTAAATTGTTAGGGCATTTGTAATTCCAATGCCATTTAATTATGTTTTGCCACTTGCAATATTTGCGTGGATATGACAGCTTTCTTGAAAGTTTATGCCACAATAAAAAATTTTTAGAGCTGTTATTTAATTGTTTTCACCGTTTCAAATTTATGGCAACCGATAGTTTTTGTTTTTCTGGTTGGCAAAGTAATTGTTGTTTGTCTGATTCTATTTGTATGAGTCTTCTTAACCAGTTGGCAGTAATCGTAACTTGGGCTGGATACAAAACTTTATTATCCTGAAATGGTAATCCGTTAGTTAAGTCAGCGCAAATAATATTTTCTTTTATGCTAGTTAACGTAGAAATTGTAATTTATTATTAAATTAAGTTTATTTTAATTTATTTTTTATAGTTAAATAGGCAGCACTGGTTGGATATATTAAATTTTGACTGTATTGAACAATCTTGGCAATTTATCTAAGTTAATGTGGCCATTTGAGGAGTTACTTAAATAAAAATTTATTCTAACAGAGCATTGGTTTGGTTAGCATATTTTTTAAAATGTATTTATCGGAATTTGATTATTTTGATTTTGCTTGATACGGCAATAAATGTGTACGCTTTGATTGCATAAATATTTTATTAATATTTTGTGTAATACTATTTCCAGATGACCCTCAAAATATGTAATTTGATAATTGCGGCGGGGCTAAATATAGTTCAAACAACAAAATTCATATATACAATAAAATTATATTATTTTTATTATTAAAATTTAGCTAAATAAAATTATTTAATTTATTAAAAAATATTGAAAATAAATTTGAATAATTATGTCATGGTAATAGTGAATTAAATTTAGATAAAAACACATTAAAACAAATTATAATTTAATTAAAAACATTTAAAAATGATATAACTAATTCTACTAATTTACATTAAAATATATAAGTTTTTCTAATTTATATTAATATAAAAAATAAGTAGTTAAAAATCAAAAACAATTACAATATATATTTTATAATAAAAAACATAAAAACTTAATAGACTCAAATATATTTTATTTAGATTGTGAAATAATTTTAAACTTAAATAATTGTATATTAGTATTTAAATTGATAGAAGAGTTATTAATAATATGCAATCTAAATAAATTAATTGAATTAAAAATACAGTAACAAACTTAATTTATTTAATTATAATAAATTTTTTGAATTTATTTTATATTTTAATTATAGAAAATTATACAAACAGATATTTATCAAATTATTTGCATAAATTAATAATTATAACAAGGACATGGAAAATATTTATTATAAATAAAAATAACCATAAAATAAAAAACCATGAATAAAAATTAATTTGATTGCAAAATTATAAAAGAAGTGAAATATTTTTAAAATTTAATTAAAAGAAGTTTTTGTATTTAACTAAAAAATTAATTAAATTAAACATTATGTTTTAAAAAATATTATTTTGAAAATATACTATTTATAATAATTTTTTCAGTAACATTAATAATAAATTCAAGCATAAATATAATTAACAATTAATAAATTGTAAAAAACGTATAAACTGAGAATATTAAACTCAGATTATATAATTAATTTTTAATTAAACTTCAACACTTTCAACAAATATCAATTTAATTAAAAAAATAATTACTAAATGAATAAATAACAGAAAACTAAATAATCAATTGTGCAATATAAATAAACTATCAAAATTTGATAAATAACTTATATAGACATACTAGCTGGTGACAAACCAGTGAGCCTAATGTATTAATAATTAGATAGGAGATACGTTACAGCAAACACATATTAAAGTGATAAAAACATATTGTTATAAATTTGTTTCAACATTTTAAGCATTCCTATTAAATTACTAATATATAAAACACGCCCTGGCTTGTCAACAGCCAGTATGTATACAGGCTTTAATTTTTCTTTATGTGTCCTATTAAGAAACATTTGTACAAATCTATTCATTAGTAATATTTTCAATAAAAAGCTCGCAAGGTTTTAAATCAATTGCTAAATATTATCATATACAATTTTAAATTTATTATTTGATCCAAATGTAAACTAGCGTCAATTTTATGCAATATATGCATTTAATTTAGGTTAAAAAATTCTCTTTTAGTTTTTCCATTGTTAAGTATTCCATATTTACTTCAATTTTTTATTTTTATAATAATAATAATGTGCATATTTTAAAAATAATATTATTTTATTTTATGAATACTTTTAAATTTATTTGAAAAAATATTTGTTTATACTTAAAAATATAAGATTTGTTTATATATTTGAAGTATTTGTTTAAAAATTATTAAAAAATTTAAGTAAGATTTATATTTATATATTTTTATTAAAATTTTACTAATTTAAAATATAAAACTTAACAGATTATTTAAAATAAAAATAATTAAATTTTGTTTTTTTTATTCTCGTTTTAGTAAATTAGCAAAATAATTAAGTATTTAAAAATTGAATTAAATTTCATTATCATATACCCCCTATATATGATAATGACTACTCCCCCTTTGATTATTTCTGTATCTAATTATTTATTATCTATTTTTACTTTTAATAAAAATGGTATGCATTGTACATAATTTGGACACTTTAATTAATTAATATTAATGTCAATATTACCAGGATAAACATATAAAATTTCCGTATATAGTAAACTTAATTTGAAAAAATCCGCGTTTTTTTATTTCTATATCATTTAAGAAATATTTATTTTCTAGTATTATAAATCGGTTAAAGATAAAAAATAATAAAATTGTATTAAAATTAAAATTAAACTTTATTTTAAAAATTAAATTTCTGACTATCCACTATCTATATTAATAATTTTTTCATTAATTATATAATTAATTTTTAAAAACAATATAGTTTTAAAAATTTTTAAAAATTATAATTGCTTAAAGAAAGGAATGGAAAAAGATAGAAGTAATAAGGGAACGAAAGAGAATAAAAAAATAAGGGGAAGAATCGAACGAGAAAGAGTGAGAAAGAGTGAGAAAGAGTGAGAGAGAGTGAGAAAGAGTGAGAAAGAGTGAGAAAGAGTGAGAAAGAGTGAGAGAGAGTGAGAAAGAGTGAGA
>JAQFXP010002675.1:0-14424 GCA_034693685.1 Belba bartosi | reverse complement strand
CGGAATGCCCGCAAACGAGTCGCACAATTACATCCGGAAAAGTTCAAATGCAAAGACGCGGACGGATCGACCAAATGTCCGGAACAGTGCGTCTGTGAGGGTCCGGTTGTCGACTGTTCCAATCGTAACCTCAAAGACATACCGAATGATATTCCGATTTTTGTGACCGAATTGTAAGTTTAAATTTTATTTTTGATATTTTTTACGAAAATTTTGTTTTTAAAATTTTTTATTAGAAGATTAAAAAAATAGTTTTAGTTTTTTTTTATTTGATTTTGTTTTACAGTTTTTTTTGGATAAAATTTTTGATTTTATTTAAAACTTTTCTGTTTTACAACTGTTGTCACCATTTGTTTAATTGAAGTTTTTATTATTTAGTTTTGTTTTTAATTTGTTTTGATTTTACAGTTATTAAACAAAAATTATTTTTATTTATTAAAAATTTTCAATTTGTATCTAGTTAATTTTTTAGTTTGAAAATATAAACTGTAACAATTTAATAATTTAGTTTTAACTAGTACATTGAGAATTAATTAAGATGTTAAATTTAATATATAATTAAATATTTAATTATTTTAGCTATAATTTGTTGTTTGTGTTATGTCTATTCAGAAGATTAAACGATAACCACATCAACAAAGTCCGCAATACCGGTCTCTTCAAGAAATTGCCGAATCTTATCAAACTGTAAGTTTGAAATTTAATAATTTTAACTTGCTTATTAAAATTTAAAAAACTTAATACATTGGTGTATAGTAATTAACAATAATGTTTAAATTTTTGTTAATTTTCCACCAATAATCATATACTAAATTCAATTTTCAAGCTAAAAATATTTTGTTTTTTGAATTTTGTTACGAAATTTGTTTTTTAATTTGTTTTTTAATTTTTTTTTGCAATTTTTTTAGTGATCTTCGCAACAATGAGATCACAGACATAGAGGACGAGTCGTTTTCCGGTGCGCTTTCACTCAATGACCTATTGATTACCGAAAACAAGTTGAAGCAAATCAGGGCTGAAATGTTTGTCGGACTTAAGAACTTGACCAATTTGTAAGTTTGATAATTGCTTTTTATTGATTTAAATTTTAATTGGATTAGTTTTTGATTCAGTATTTTTTTTATAAATTTTTAAAAATTTATGCGTGCAACAATTTAGCAAAAATATTATTTTTATTAAATTTACAAACTATGATTTAAAATAAATAGACATTATTTTATATTTTAAAATATTTAATCTATTAATTATAACTTATTCGAATAACTAGAATATTTAAATAATATAATAATCTACCATGAAAGTTGAATTATTGGTTACAATTTTAAAGATGGCTCGAATTAGACAAAATAATTAGACATGTACAAATGACATTTAAATTATAGCGCCAGAACATTTTTAGATTTGCTAATTAGGTTAAAATGATATGGATAATTTTTTTCTAGAATATAGTCAATAAGGTTTATGTAAAAACAAATTAGCAAGTTGATATATTTTTATCTTGAACATGTCATCATTGACAACAATTTAATGATATATTGGCTAAGTTTACAATGTTTGAATTTAAAAAAATAATTACTTCAGCCAAAATAAATCCAAATAGATAATTTCGCTTGATTTAAAAAATAAACAAATATTAGATTAATTATTTACAGTTTTTTGGTTACTAGTATTTTTTATCTTTTTTATTTAAAGTAACATTGCTAATTATATTTTTCAATTGAGATTATAAATAATTTAAGTCTTGTATGTTATAGTAACATTTTTATCATGTTTAATTTTAATTAATATTGTTGTTTAAAGTTTGTTTTGATTTATTATGTATTTAATTGAAAAATAATACAATATTTTATTCGACACAAACTCTTAATTTAGTTTAAATGTAAATAATGTCAAAATTTATAAATTGCTTTAACTAATTGTTTTATTGAACTTAAGAAGTATAACAATTTATTCTTAGTTTACTGTTTATTGTCAGTTATATCTCATTTTTGTTTTGATGTAGACTTAGGTTTTGCTTACAGATAGACAAAAATCAAATCCAATCTTGAGCTGAATTTTTGTTGTTTTTTGTTTAGTCTAACAATAATTGGATTATTTGATTGAATAGAAAAATAAAATAAGATTAAAAAAAAATCTTTATAATTTAATCTTGCCAATCTTATTTTTTTTAAATAATAAATAATATAAAATAATATTAATAATAATAAAATATAATTAAATTACAAACGTACAAGTTAATTTTAGAAACATACTTTTTAAACAGCAAAATTCTAACAAGATGTTAGTTTTACTATTTTAAATAACAAACAATATATACGCAGGTTGTAAATTAACCAATTTAAATTTTAACAATGTTTAGCAACATAAATTGTTTTTAGACAAATTTAAACGAAAAAAATACTATTTTAAAGCTTAAAGTATATGCAAAAAAACGACAAAACTAAATGCAAAACAATTTTGCAAACTTGAATAAATTGACGTGTTAACTAAGCATAGTAAAACGTCTGCAACGCCCAGTTAAGACATTCCAGCTACATACATACATAAAAAAAAGTCTAATACATTATACAAGCATGTGCATAAAAATATATTTATTGAAATACACACGAAAAATTGTATTTTACACTTGAGTTGATGCAGAGTTCAATATATAGTTAGAAAATAATAACGTTTTGAAAAGAAATTATACATTTTTTTGCGCTCACAAACTGTATATAAATGTTATGCCGAATAAGAAGATGTTATTTCGCATAAGAAGTGAGACGTTTATCCACTCATCGCGTGTCTACGAATTAGGTGCGAATTGCACTTTAGGCGAAATTTTTTTAAAATTTTGGCTTGCTTGGTGTGTCTGAAGCTTTTTGTTTTGTTTTAATATATATATAACAAAACCGACAATTTTTTTTAATGAAAAAGCGCTTATTTTTTGAATTGTTAAGAATGTATTAGCGCTGAGTTTTTTGCTTTGTTTTTGAATTATGTAATTATAGTCTTTTTGATATATTTTTTCTTTTATCTATTCATCTATTGTTTAAATTTTAGATTTTTAATGTCTATAGTTTTGATAGTTTTTATGTTTTTATTGAATAATGTTTTTTTTTTGCTGTTTACTATGCACATAACTTAAAATTACATTCAAGCTAAATTATTTATAGCCTACAAATTGAATTTTATAAATTAATTTAAAATTTTTTTTTAATATGTGCAAAATTAAATTTTAAATAAATAATCTAACAAGTTAAATAATATATATATTTAAATAACCATAAATATATTTAAACATATTATATTTAAACATTTGTTTAAAATTTTTAAAGCTTGTTACAGTTTCTAAAATTATAAAAATTTATCTAATAATTAATTACAAACTGTAGATAAGCTTAAAAATTGCTTTATAAATTTAAAAAGTAGACATGCCAACTTACTATCAAAAAAACGATTATTTGCATAAATTAATAATAAATTATCACATTATCACAAAAAATGACGCTTGCTATCAAACACATAATTAATTTTGCAAAAATTATCTAATTTAAGCATAATTAGCGTATAAGATAGCAGCAATGTAAAAAGGCGCATTTTTCCTAATAGACCGGAAAAATGGGGCCCACCGTTGGGTGGAGTAGTGGAATGGTATGACAAATAGTAATTTTCAAATACTGTTGAATTGCTGCCGATTCTCAAACATTTGCGAAATAAAATTTAAACTTATGACAAGAATTAGACTGGTATATAATTTTTTCTTGATACTGTTTGAAAAGTGGTTTTTCCGTTTCTTTCTCTCTCTATATCTACTCTATTATTAGATTAAATTATTATTCCATTACCGCAACAATTGCCAAATTAAATGTTTCGCTCTTTTTCTTCTTGCTATTTGACTGACATTTTGAAAATTGTTTTTTATTTTTGGGGATTTTTTTTGATTGAAATTTGTTGTTTTAATGGTAGAAATTATAAATATATATTAATTTTATGTTTTGTAGAAATTAATGTGTTTCCTGTTTAATTTTAAATTATACAATTAACAAAATTCAAATATTTCAATAATTTGACAAGATATTATTTAAATAAATATTTGCAGCAAAAAGATAAAAATTTATATTGTTTAGCAAATAATAAGTTTCATTTGTTGAGGCCATTTGTATTATTATTTTTTAAATATATAAAGTGCTATTAAAATAATAAAATAACGAGTTACAGTCTGAACTTTAAAATTTATAATTAGAAAATATTATTGTTTAATAATAAATTATTTAACCAAGATACAATTAAATATTTAGATTATAAAATTTATTTCATTTAAAATCTTTATATTAATTTAATTTATTATTTAATATAGTTACTTTTAACTTGATAAAAACAAACCAATGTCTATTGTGCATGTTAAATATATATTTATTTATTTATTACTGTACATTACATTTAGCTAGTAAAGTTAGCATTATCAATTATGCTATAAACAATTTTGTACAATTTGTAATTTTGACTTGTTATATTAATAATTCAATACAAAGGCAATTAAATAATTGAAATAAATGATCAGGAGTAATTGTATGTCTGAAATCAGCATTGTGAACTCAAATTTAAATTAATGTACTTTCAAATAGCAATAATAGTAATAATGTTTTTTTTGGGTTCGAATTTATTTTTGCAAATCTATTATATATTAACCATTTGTCAGGATTTGTATCGAGAAATGACCGCAAACTAGTGTATCGATCATGAAGTGAAACACACAATTCGAGCGACCATTTGTCCGACAGAAAAGGGCTCAAAACCATTTGTCACCCGATATATCAGTTTTAGCTCTAATGTCAATAATCGAGTAGTTTTAGGGTTAGCTCTGATGAGAAGAAAATTACATTCAATTTAGAGCCCGAAATAGCAGACATACAATAGAAGGCACGGAATATATTGTACGGATTTGTTGTTTAGAATAGCATTTGGTCTAAATCTACTGTTTATTGTATAGCTTATTATTTTCAGTTTAGACAATGGGTATTAAAAGTTTGCTAAAAATTTTTCAAAATTAGTTCAGGCACAAACCATACATGTTAATTGTGTGTTTTTATTTAATAATATTTTTTATATAATTTATTTTTACAGTTTAATTAATTTGAATTGGTAAATTTGATTTAAAATTGAACAAATTGCAATAGTTTGAATACTTTTGATTTAGTAATTTAAAAAAATTATATATTCTGAATATCTTGTACAATTTTTTTATAAATATTAATTTTAATATAAAACATAACCAGTTAAATTTATAAATTTTTTTATATAATATTAATATATTGGTTAATAAATTTACAGTTTATATAAAATTTTTTTTATATAGCTTTAATAATAAAAATAATAATAGTTTTTCAAATTATAGTAAAATAATTTTGAAAATACATTAATAATGTTTTGGAATTAAAACAATTTTTATCTAAAAATTAATTTTGATTTTACAGACGTCTCGAACAGAATCTGATAACAGAAGTGCCGACAAAGGCGTTCACGACATACAAGCGATTGACGCGAATGTAAGTCAGAATCAAATTGAAATATTTATTAAACTATTTTTAATAAAATTATTTACTAAATAAAATTTACGGTTTAAAAAGATATTAAAATAAATTTTACAAATTGCTAACTATATCAAAAATTTATCTAGCGATTTATCGAAAAACAATATTACCAAGGTGGCGGCTGATGCATTCTCCGGTCTCAAAGCGCTTAACTCATTGTAAGTTAATTTTTCGAAAATATTAATAATATATAAAAATTTATTTTACATAACATTCAAAAACAAAATTATTTTGACTCCAAATCAAAGATTTCTTTTCGGTAACGAAATAACGGATTTACCCGAAGGTGTGTTCAAAGGTCTCTCATCACTACAACTACTGTATGTATTTGAAACAAATATGTTTTGTATTAATTGTTTGCATTAAAAGCAAACATTTTTTAAATTATAGTCTAATATTTGGTTTAGTTTTTATTGAATTTAATTAAATGCAAATTAAATCCAAAAAAAAAGATAAGTTTATTCTAACAATGAGTGAGAGTTTGGGTAGATTTTAGTCAAATATATACTGAACTGTATATCAAAACAGCAAATATTCGCTGAATTAAAGCTTTATTGCACTAAAAGGCTTCTCTTGTTTTTTCACCTTCATCAATTGAATCAACACATATAATAACTATTAATTCTAGAGGCGTAACCATGTTAAAATCTAATAAAAAATTTTTTTTTTAATTTGAATTAATTATGTAGGAAGGTGATTGTAATAAATTTGAGACTAGCATAAAATATATTTTAATAATAGTTTTTAAATAAATAATTAGATTATATATAAATTAAAATTTATTGCTTGTTAAATTAGTACAATCAAGTAATTTATAATATTTTTTTCAAATTAAAAAATAATTTTAATAAATTAAAAAAAATTAATTTTATTTTTATTATTTAGTATTAAAAAAGAATTTTAATTAAAAATATGATTTTTTTTGCTTAAGTTATATGTGATATAAATTTTTTTTGATATTTTTTGCAACAATTCTATGAAACAAAACAAAGATATTCGGAAACAGAATAACAGAATATAACCGAAATTTATAGCCATATGTATAGTAACGCCACTTAACTGTCATTCACTGTATAATAAACTTTTATTCAAAGCCATTGTTTTCCTTCAACAACACATATATTGTCTTTTATTTAATGCGATTTCTTATACAATAATAGTTAAGGAGAAAAGTCATACACGAAAACCAAATAATGATTTCTGATTGCAATTTGTTTGTCAGCAAAAACCTCTATTCCAGTGCCAATTCCGGTGCTATATTTCCACCCAATCCTTATGTTTCCTATCATTTCCTTTCGGCTCAACTTTTATCGAGCATTTCCTTACGCTTTCACTTCTATTAAGACTACTATTTCTTGTATTCTATTTGTGATATCCTTTTTCCCGATTTTTTTTTGTATATTATTTTGTTATCAATTTGTCTTCTATTTTGTCCTTTTTATGATTGTATAGACGTTTGCATAAAATAGTTATTTTTTATGTTTTTTTGTAACTTTTTTTTAATAAGTTTTTTTAATTTAAAATTTTGAGTTTTATTTTTTATATATATTTATTTGTTATATATTTTTTTTATTAAATTAATTTTTAAATTTTTTTATTGACAATATTAAAAAAATATATTTTAGAAATATATCTTGATAGATGATTAGGATATAATATTCCAAATATAAGCATGCTTGTTTTAAAAATAATTGAATTAAAAAAATTTTGATTTTAATTACAGTATTTAAAATAAATTATTTAATTTACAAATTAAAATATAATAATATAGTTATAAAACAAAAAATAATAATTTTAAAAATAATTATAAATTGTTTTCAGATTATTGAACGCCAATCGTATCACTTGTATAAGAAGAGGAACGTTCGCTGACTTACATAATCTGAACTTATTGTTAGTTTAGTTTAATTTTGTATTCAAAACAAATTTTAGTCAATATTTAAATAATAACTTAAACTAAATGTTATTTTTTAGATCTCTTTACGACAATAATATCCAATCATTAGCTGACGGAGTGTTTAGATCATTAACAAACATACAAACGCTGTAAGTATTTTCGAAATTAATTTAATTGAAAATGTTAACGCGCTTGTTAAATTTAAACTGTATTTGTTGCAAGCAACACAATGCCAGAATAATTTGCTAGTTATTATTAAGTCAATTATTTAATGAACAATTTGATTTGCTAGTTTTAAAATTTTAGAAAATTTAAAACAATTTCATTTTTAAAAATTTTGCATATTAATTTTGCGGCATGTCCATTTTAAACATAAGTTATTTTTGCTAAATATTAATTTTTTTGAACCATTATTTACTGTTTAAAATATTTTTTAATTATTTCAGTAAAAACTTGTCTTTAAAAGTATTTATTATTTTTTTTTATATCAATAGCTAAGGTATTAATGAGTTTAGAAATCTTATATTTTTATTTGAAATGTTTTTGGGAATATTTGTCATCAGATAACATATCCAGAAACCAACTTGCCCGCCTGTCACCAAACATGTTGATTCGATAGGTGTAAACAATTTTTTTTTAATTTATTTTTGCAATTTTGACAATATTCTAATCGGCTTTAAATTATTGCTTTATTATATCCGTCATATTTGAATATTTTGAATTAGTTGGTTTTTTATTTTTGTTTATAAAAGCAAATTAGAAATATTTAATTTTTTCTTATTTAATTTAAAGTTTAATTACTTTTTTATATGCTAGATAATTTTTATTAGTTTTTAAAAATGTAATTTAAAAATTTTTTCAACTGTAAAAGTTTATTTGATAAACTTTTGCACAATTTATGCAAGGGCAAATGTATTTGCTTTGGTTTAGTTTTGATTCTTATTATATTTTTAATAGAATTAGCTTGATAATTTAACAATCCTATTAATTATGCTTGATTTTTCTATATAATATATTTTTTATTAATAAAATTTTTAAATTTTATTTCTTATATTGCAAAATAACATTTTAATCTAAACTAGTACCATTATAAAATTAACATAAAAATTATATTAACGTTATTTGTTTTGTTGACATAGTAATATTTTTAATAGTTATCCGCAAAAACTAATGTTAGAAAAATATTAAACCAACATGCTCTAATTTATTAAAAAATTTTAAAAATTAAAATAATTATATATAAAAACTATTTATCAATCAATCAGTTAATTGATCGGCACTTAATTGTGGCATTAATTGTCATCTTTATGAGTGATGACCTCTTTTGGGTCAAATGCATTGAATGTGTGACCTCTAGGCGTTACGAATATTTAGAAGGATGTGAATTGCAAACTAAAATTTTTTGCTAAATTAAGTATAAAATTGTATTTTTCTTGTTATGTATTTCAAGGTTTCGAATAATTTTTATTATTGAATATATTTATTATATTTAGTTATGTTAAGAGATACCAGTTTTTCGATTATTTTTAGCACAATTACAGTATTTTTAAACTAATTTATTTTTTTTATATGTTTAGAGTTATTATATGTATATATTTAGATATGTACATATTAACTAACATGTATATTTTATTTAAATAATAAATAATATAATTTTTTCTAAGCGTGATAAATTATTTTTGGATTTTTATAATAGTTTAATTATTTTTTCTCAAAATATTTTAATTATTTATTCACAATATTAAAAAAAATAATAAAAATTATTAGTTTAAAATAATAAGCATGTTAATTTAATTATTGATTTATTGTAACATAAATTTTTAAAATTTGTGCCATTAGTAAGTTTAATAAATTTTTTTATGTAATTTAATTATAATTATTATTTAAACAATTTTAATTTTAGTATGTTTGAATTTTATTTATTTCATTCGTGTTTTTTTAAAACAAGAGTTAATTTAATTTTTATTTAAATATTATTTAAATTTTTATATAAATCTTATTATAAATTATAGACAATAACCAATATATAGATAATAATCAGAAAATATATTTGATTTTATCCAAAACTGTTTGATATAATCGGTTAACAAATTATATATTCAATTGATTAGCAAAAGGAAAAAATTTGAAAATTTTTTATTACTTGAAAAACAAGTTAAATGTCATTAGTTTTCAAAATTAAAAAATAATTTTTTTTTGTAAAAAACGAATTATTTTTTAAACCTCTATTAAAACCGACATTTTTTAAAAGAATTATTTTTCTAATTAATAAAAAAAAATTACTTCTCATTCAAGTGTTAATCGATTGCTATTTTAGTTACATTTTATATACAGTTCGTATGTAATAGCGGTTTAAATAAAATGTTAATTTAATTCAAACCCACACAACAACCGCTGATTTGAAATGAAATACAATTATAAGTTATATATCATTTAAATGTTATATATATATCATTGAATTGATAGATTAGAACCGAATTGATTGCTATTTAATATTTTAGTTTGAGATGAGAATCGACTGAATTCCTAATAAACTAAAATACATTATTCACTGAAAAAAATCAGTCAATTATTTGCGATTTCCTGTATTATAAATAACAGTTATTTCTAATAAAATTTATGCAAAATATTTGTATAAATAACACAAAATATAAATATATAAAATTCAGAAAATGAGTTAAAACATTTATTTTAAACATATTTAAAATATATACTATTTAACTATTAGTGACTTATATTATAAATTTTGTATATTTATTTAATTTTTTGCTAGTTAACAAATGTTTAGCATAAATTTGATTGGAACTAACAATGTAATAAAATATAAGTTAGCACATTAATAAAACAAGATATTATGTATAAAACAGCCAAGCTTGTGTATTTAAAAATATCTAAACTACTCCATATTATATATAAATAAAAATGAGACAAAAAACTAATAACAAAATAAATTAAAAATTATCGAAAAAAAAACTAATAAAAACTAAATAGGATTTTAAAACACAACTAATGAATGTAATAATGCGTTTAGTTTTAGACCAAAAATAAAAGTTAAACATGCTTGCCGCACACGATGCCTACATAAGGGGATCGAAACAAAATACTATAATATATTTTTGCTGTCATTTTCTCTTAAACTATGTCTTGTTATACATATTTTTTTCGGCCAAAAAGAGCTTACTTTAAGTGTTGTTTGAAGGCATAGCGAAAAATGAGAATTTTAGAGAAAATTACATTTTTAGCTCTTAATAGACAAGCTGGGGTTAGAAGTGACCATGCTGATTTCCCGCTGTCTTTTTCTCAACTGAGATATTCCCTTTACTGACACTTATAGAGATCTGGAGCCCCGAGAGCACAGGTATATAAATTGAGACTTACTTTTAAAACTTTAATGAGACGAATGACTGACTTGTGTTCAGTCAATCTCTAATTTATATATATTTTTTCGGTGTTTAGTATAGACTCTATTTTGAGATATAATTTATAAACTGTAAACAACTGTAATGTTTATAATGTCTATATTTTTTGCTATTTGTGCAATATTTTTGTTATAATTTTTACATTTTGTTTCGTTTTATATTTTATTTAACAAGGTCAAACTTTGACTGTTATTTTAATAAATAATTTTTATTATTATATTTGTTTGTATAAATGGCTAATGACATGTTTAATTTTTATTATTGTCTTGTTTGCAAAAAGAGTGTGTATATGTATTAGCTGTAAATTAATTTTTTTTAGTGTTTATAACAAGTTAAATTTATTAAAAACTGTATTTAATTTAAATTTTAAGAAATATGTTTATGAAACAAATTATTTCCATGTTAGAAATATACATATGGACCTAGTTAAACTGTCAAATGACGATTTGTTAGCAAGTTATAGTATTAAATAAATTAATAATATATTTCTTTTATTACTTTTTTAGTACAACATTAGCTTGCTAAATCTTAATACGAATAAAACAAATGGCAAAACAAAATAAATAATTCAAAACAACTGATTCATTAGAGTTACTCCGATTCGAAACGAATAAAATAGTATACATTAGTCGACGAAATAACTAAATAATTAATTTATGGACTAATTAATGCTGTAATCAAATGAATTAGAAATTGTGTTTCGCATTATTTTCTCATTACTAGAGTTTTCGCACTTAATCACTAAGTTTTATAAATCCAATAATTGCTTTTCGGGGGATAAAGACCTACTGATTAGACATCCAATTAACGCAATTTGTTATTTTCTTGATTAGATTTTTCAAAAATTTTTGACTAAAAATTATTTTTTGTTTTTTGAAAAATGTTTGTTCACATTGTGTGGCTTAAGTGAATTGTCTCGAAATGTGTTTGCATTCAGTTTGTGCTTAACTTTTGCTAACCATATGTTATATATTGTTTTGGTTACTAATCGTAACATATATTTAATGACAATTTTATTATTAATAATTGAAACAAATTTATATTTTGCTGGTACAGTCTAATCTGCATATATTAAAATTGTATGTTGATAATATTTTGTTTATATTTTTACAATGTACCCGAAAACATAATTAATAAATTGCATAAAATTTAACATGTTATAGTATGTACCCGTTTATAATGAATTGCTACAAAAATGTTTGTTTCCTTTATCGGGGTTAGACTGTACTGCATATTATGGCTAATATTTTGTAAATTAACTATTTAATTTTTTGATAAATTGTATATATTATAATTTTAATATATTATTTCCGTTTTGTATCTTTTTTATTAACTATTTATTAAAACAGTTAATAAGTATTTAATAAATTATAGCAATTATTTGCGAAAATATTTTTTTGGAGGCAATAGGCCTTAAAATCCAATTTTAATTTATATTTAATTTTTTTTTTGATAAATTAAATTCATGATTAAATTTATCGAATGTATGTAATTATTGCTTCAAACTTGATATCAAGTAATTAATTGAGCGATGAATGAGTTTTTCGAGAATTTATATTAACTTTTCACGAATCGATGCAAATCTATAGTTATTTTTTCTTTATGCCTGAGAACGCCTAACGGATTGTCTGTAGTTTTTAATTTAAATCAGGGGTTCGGATGGTGGGCCGATCCAAGGGGGACCTGGGGGGACTTAAAAAAATCTCCAAAAAACTATATAATCATGATGCAATATAACCAAATTTAACTGAATTTAATCCGCATTTAACACTAATACAAAAAAATGTTATAATTTTGGCAAAAAACTAAAAATATTTGCCGGAAAAACATCGAGGGGATATTTTTGCGGATTAATTGTTAGGGGAACAAACGCCAATTTTTAAGATCCCGGCGAATTTTGACCTAACCCTTTATCTGCGAATCTGATTTCAATCTAGCTTTGCTTGTTTATTTAATGATGATTAAATCTATATTTTTAATTCATTTTCTTTTGCAGTTAATTTATTTTAGCGAACATAAATTATTAGCTAGTTAAATTTATTTTTAAATTTTTGATTTTTATGCAATTGATTTATTTAAATTAATTTTATTTAATTATTTCGGCAAGATCAGTTTAACTACTGCCGATTTGAATAAATTTGCAATAATTAAAACCAAAATATAGATACTTTTATATTTCAATCAAGCCTGGTGAAATAAAAGACATTTTTGTAGTTTTTATTTATTATCAAATTTTTTATCTAATTTCAAATCTAAACAAAAAAATACTTAAAAATTGAAACATTTTCTAATCAAGCAATTAGTCCAAAGATACGTTAACAGCAGAAAACTTTACCTAAAATACAATATATTTTTTAGGTGTGTCTGTCCAGCAGTGAAAAGAAAAAACAATTTTTTTTGCAAACATTGTATACAATCTAGTAGTTTATATCACAAACACCTCATCCCTCAAGAAATAAATGAAAAAAGAAATTTGTTTTTTAACTTATATTTGAGATACTGATAGTGTGGGAGGTTTTGCTCGAATCACTCCCAAGTTTAAACAAGCAAATATTTAGAACAAAAAAGCTTTACTATACGAAAAAAAAGCTAAATTGAAAAATAATTGATTTTTTAGTTTATGTATAAAATTGTTAATTTTTTCTGCTTTTTATTTATAAAACTAATAATTTGTTTGTTTTTTAATTTACTACTGAATCGGCATTTAATGATTGATTGCTTTTGTTATTTAATTATAAATTTTTGTTTTTATTACTTAATTAGAAATTTTTTTGTTATTTTTTGTTATTTGACTTGTTTGTAATTTTTTTTAACATGCTAATAATTTTTTTAAGTAAAAGTTAGAAACTTTATTATAACGAGTGTTTGCATACAAAATGTTCATTAAATACAAAAAACGTATTTACTTTACAACACATTCACTGATTGCGTGCATTAAAGCAAATAATAATTTCTTAACTTATTCTTCGCATATGTTTTAACAGAAAAATAGCCAAAAATGAGATTTTTTTAATGTATAGTAATTTAAATTTTAAGTATATTTTCAAAATACAAATTTAAATTAACTAAAACTATTAGAACTCTGTCTTTGAGGCACAGAAACAAAAGCCAATATTTGTTGGCATTGCGTGTGTGGTCTCGACTGGAAATGTAAATATATTTAAGGCTATTATGTATAAGCGATTAGAATATTATAATTTTTGAAATGTTGTTTTGTTTTTATATCTTGTTTATTTTTTTTATAGTAAATTACATTTTTTTTAATTTACAAGCAGTTAGTCATAATTTTGGCTTGATAAAATTATTTTCAAGTTAATATATTTTGTATGCTAGCAAATTTTATTTAAAAAAATATTTACTTTCATTTTATAAAAGCACATATTTTTAGAAATTATTTTTGATTTTATGTAAAAATATTATTTATATATCAAATGTGTTTTTCTGAAGAAAGTGTAATAAAATACGATTTTAAATCATTTTCTGTTTATTTTACATAACTCTCTCTCTCTCTCTCTCTCTCTCTCTCTCTCTCTCT
>JAQFXP010002674.1:0-14426 GCA_034693685.1 Belba bartosi | reverse complement strand
CAGGAGAGAAAGCAGGAGAGAGAGAGCAGGAGAGGGAGGGAGAGAGAGAGAGAGAAAGAGAGAGAAAGAGAGAGCAGGAGAGAGAGAGCAGGAGAGAAAGCAGGAGAGAGAGAGCAGGAGAGGGAGGGAGAGAGAGAGAGAGAGAGAGAGACTAATAAATATTGTGTATTTTTTGTAATAAACTTTACAACTGATGTTTACTATTTGTACGATTAGTTTTTAGATTTCAATTTATTTTCTCATTTTTAAAGTTTCTATTTTTAACGATTAAATTAAATGCAAAAAACGCTAATATTTTAATCAATTTTACAAAATAGATAAAACACTGTATTTAAAAATAATAAATTTTAAAAAATTATTAAATTTAAAATAATTTTTTATGTAATTGAGTATTGAATTAAGAATAGAAATAGAAAAAAGTTAAAAATAGAAATTTAATGTGATATCATATTTCTTTGAAAATGAGAAAAAATTTAATTTAGTTTTTTTCCAAAAATTGTTTTGAATTATGTGTTGAAAGTATTGCAGAAATACTTAGTTTTAAGCAATAGATATAGCAATAGAGTAACGAATTGGCGAAACGAGAAGACATTGTTTACGACCGCAGCAGTGGCTGATAAAACTTGCCAGGGCTATTGGGCCATTTGGCCATTATATTGTGTCCCTAAATGTGTCTCCAGTGGCTGATTGGAACAGCTGTACAAACCCGTTAACAAGGGCTCTGCCAAACACAAAAACGTCGCTTCAGTTTATGTATAAGTCTTTTGAAATGGTTTCGCATTAAACGAATGTCTTTCCATCCAAATGGAAATGACTGCTCCTTCCAAGCACTTCGACGTCCTCTCAGCCCCTCTTTAATTCCAACCTCTCTTTTATTGTTCGATATAATTCTCTGAATTCATTAGACTCTCAGACAGAGCACACAATGAATAAACTTCGCTAATAATGTCAGTTATTATTGATATCAGTTTACATATATTTGTAGATATTTTTTAATTTTTAAAAATAAATTTTAATATTATTAACTTATGTGTATAAAGTTTTTGAGCATTAATTGCATTAATAAATTAATTGAAAACAATAGTTAATTAAAAAATTAGAAAAATTAAATTGTTATGATTTATAGTTTATTTTAATTTTAAAACAACTACATTGCGTTCATTGAAATCATTAGATTTGCATAATTTAATCATAAAATCTACGCCAAAGACATAAATATATAAAACGCTAAATGAATTTCTAATGCAATGTCTGTTATTTGTTGAAAAATTATATATTTGTGATAAATTGAAACTAAATATGTATTCATTTCATTATAAAATTGTTGTTTTTGCAAATGTGTTTAAAACATATATTTAGTTTTTATTTGTGTATGTTATAAATAAGCATGTGAAAAAAACATTTTTGTAGTCACGATTTCTTCTAGATAAAAAATTAAAAATTTGTAATTAAGTTAATGAAGAAAATTGTAATGTCGAATATAATAATGTTTCTATTTTCAACTTATGAATATCTTTATTTTCTTCCCCTTCTCTCTCTCTCTTCCCTCTCCTCTCTCTCTCTCTCTCTCTCTCTCTCTCTCTCTCTCTCTTTCTCTTTCTCTCTCTTCCAAATAGTTAAGTCAATATGTTTTGAAAGTTAGATATAAACCAATTGAAGCGAAACTATTGTTTAAATTGTTTAATAAAATAAAATAAAGAAAATGTTGAGTTTTGCTAAAATTGAATTGAATTTATATAAATTTTATTCTTGAATAAACCAAATTTAAACAAATGCACAGAAACTTTTAAAGATACAGTTTTGAAAATTTAATAATCTTAAATAAAAATATTTGAAAACTTTATTTTATTAATAAATTAAAGTAAACTTTTTTTACAATAAAATTTATTTTAGAAACTTAAATAAAAATAAAATTTTGCAAAACTTGATAACTTTATATGTGATCATAAATTACAATTATGTTTGTTAAACAAAATTATTTACAAGATTTAAATTTTTGTAAGAAAATAAAGTTAATAATTATTATTTAACAACATTTAAAAATACTTTTTATATAAATTATATCAAATTTAATCAACAAATTAAAAAATTTATCAGTAATATTTATACTGTATAAATTATAAAATATATTATTTTGTCATATTAAAATATAGCAAGTCCAGAGTAGACGACCAATTGAGTTCATACGCAGATTACGTATACGCATTAGAGATATAAAATATATATAAAAGGGGGCAAATTCTACTTCTACTTTGGATAGTCTTTAACTAAATATGTGCTATAATTATGCTTTGCACTGAAGTGTCTTTTCTGGCGCTAATGTCTAATGTGATGCAAACATAATGTAAAACCATGTGAAACATAATTTTACAAATTTTTAATCTTTTAGTTTATTGTATACTTGTATGTTAATAAAAAATTTATTTATTGGAAATAATATTTGTTAAAACATCTTAACTTAAAAAACAAGTTTAAGTCAAGAAATAAAATAATACTTTTAAATAAAAACACTCAAACACTCAAAACATCTATATTTTTAGTATTCGCTTTGATTGCAAATCTATTTGTTAGAAATGTTAATAATAAACTTATTTTTCAAAAGAATAAATTGAATGTATGTAAGAAATGGTAAAATTTATTGAACCGTAAAAATGGAAATTTGGAAAATATATGAAATTACAGATTAGTTGTACCGAAATAAATGTCGTCAGCATTTGATTCATTAAATGCAATCGTTATATCGCACTCATGACTATTGTTAAGCAAAATAAAATTGAAAAAATAATAAATGAAAAAAAAAACAGATTAATAATTCGTAAGTTTTTGACACTTATAAAAGCAGTGGAAATAAGTCTCAGTTATTATAGAGTTAAGAAATTTAATTAATATTCTGTATATAATAAATCAGTAAAATTACAGCTTTTTTAATAATAAGATAGTATTTATAACACATTTAATTTGCATGAATTGAAGTCAAATAAAATAAAATTTGATTTACCAATTGAATTCTTTCTTAAAAAAAACTTTTTTGTTCACAAAATAGTTAATAGAAAAATCAAATGCAAGTTTGCATAAGTACAATACTGTATATTAAAACAGTTTTTATCGACAGTTTCAATATAAAAAAATATGAATTGTGTTTTACTATTAGCTTTATATTCAGTTCTTAAGTATTGCTACAATTCATACAAATAAAAATAAAAATATAGACTAGACGTCAGTCTCAACTGCATTACAATATAAAATATTGAAAGAAAAGGCGTCAGTTATTACTGTAATAACTATTGTTTTGCGAACAGAGAACTCATTTAAGAGAAACTCCATTAACAGAAGTGGCCATTCCTTCAACGATACACAAGAAACAAGTTTTGTTTTGACAATTGATAACTATGGAGAGAGAGGGCAGAAGAGAGAGCAGGAGAGAGAGCAGGAGAGAGAGCAGGAGAGAGAGCAGGAGAGAGAGCAGGGAAGAGAGAGAGGGAGAGAGTAGGAAAGAGAGAGCAGGAGAGAGCAGGAGAGAGAGCAGAAGAGAGAGCCGGGAAGAAAGAGCAGGAGAGAGAGCATGAAAGAGAGAACAGGAGAGAGAGCAGGAGAGAGAGCAGGAGAGAGAGAGAGGGGAAGGGAGGGAGAGAGAGAGAGAAATGCTTTAATTCACTTTAATATCATTAACGGACTTTAACTATCGTTTCTTATAATGAGATGAATCATCATTAGATTGTAGACTCGAAGCGATTGAATTAATTTTGGTTTTTGTGTTGTTTTCGTACAATCGAATCGAGTGTTTCTATCACTTAAAAACACAATATGTTTGAAGAGATTTACAACTTTTGCTAATTTATTTATTCAAATCGGTTTAGTGTAAAGTTTAATTGAACTAATGTTTTAGAAACAATTTGATTCAATGTCATTAATAAATTGCAAATTAGTGCTTGCAAAAATTATAGTTTGCATTAGTTATATAAAACAATAGGTTAGAAATCCAAAGTTTTAAATACTTAATTGCAAACCTTTCTTATGAATTAATTAATTTAATTAAGAAAAGTGTCTTGAGTGTTTTTTTAACTCAGTTTCCTTTAAATTACAGTAATTTAAAAAATATTTTTATAATTTTGCAAATATGTGCTAATATTTAATGAACTCTTTCGTTAATATTATATTTTTGAAATTATTGACGGCATTCATATACAACGCTTTAAAGCTTGAGATTAGAAAGTAATAAAAGTTGAAAATTTATATAAAGATGAAATTTAAAAAAGTGTCGAATGAATTAATTAAAAAAAATGACATTTATTTCCTTAAATTATTTTTATACAACAAAACGATATCAGAAGTGATAGCATTTTATGTTAATATAAGTTTAAGATATGGCGCAGAAAGCGATAAACGAGCAAAACATCTAATGTCGACGAATATAAAATATAAATCAAAGTAATTCACATTATTATTGTAATCATTTCCTACGTTAGACCCAATTTACTGCATCCGTTCGATATGTCGTTCAAAATATATATGTCTGAGTCGTTCGCCTAAACCCTAAACAACAATGATTTACATTCCGATCACTACCCGATTGGCTATTTTGATGAACACTAATAAAACTTAATAGTTGTTGAAAATCCATAAAAATTGTATTTCAATTTATGTCATCAAAACTACATTATTTTATTGTTTTATTCTTTTGCTAAAATTTAAATTATTGTTTTGTTTGAAACAACATAATCCCTGATTACTGTTATTGGTATTATATTTTATATTTTTATTAATGGAAACAAACAATAATAGACACAAATTAAAATAGAGTATTATTTTTTAGACCCAAACTACCGGTAATTAAATATTTGATTGAATTATGTTCTGACAATACTATGTTTGTTGTCAACGCCCTTAACATAATTTTAAGTTATATTAATAAAACAAAATTTATTTTTATTAAATAAAATTATAATTTAAAAATAGATTTTTACTATTGCTTAAGAAGTATTAATAAAAAAAATTTAATATTTTATTAAATCTGATAAAAATAATTAATGTAATAATATAAACAATTAAAAGTATAATTTAATATTTATTTATCAATAAAAATTTAAACGGTTATTATCAGTAAAAGGCTAGTGTACTAAGTGCTTGAATATCGTACAGGCAAAATTAAAGTCAGTACTGTTAATATAAATCGTTACAAATTAAAATGAGGAAAGGAATTATAAATTAAAATTTGATGCAATAATTAGAAAAAATTAATATCTCATTAACTAAATATTTTTGTGTTTATTTAATTAATTTTAAATTAATTTAATTATTAATTTATTTAATTACAGTTTAATTAATAGAATAAATCAATTTATTTTATTTCTTAATACAAAAGGCAAACAAATTAATTTGAAACGAGTAAAAAACGAGTTATATGAATGAACTTTTACTCTATATAATGTCCGACTTATTTTTATTGATTAGCAAGATTCAATATTTTAATACTGTACTTTAAAATTAAAAAGCCTTTCACTAATAGATTATTATCAGAGCGGTATTAAAGATAAAAAATCTAAATGCTTGTTAACTTTTATACCATTTGCTATGCATACAAAAACAATATATCTGCAATGTTTACCAGTAGCCCCCAGTGGCCATTGCAGATATATTGTTTTTATATGCTTTGCAAATGGTATAAAATGTTAATTAACGTTTTTAAACTATGAGATTCATCCCATTTTGGTTATTATTAAACTTATTAACTAGAATGTTTTTAGCAGCTAGACCAGACATTGTGAAGGGGGGATCAGCCAAAAATCCCCCTGATTTTAAAAATTGGCATTTATCCCCCCTAGCATTTGGTCCGAGAAAAGGTACCCCCTCGAGGTTCGGCAAATATTTTGGGTTTTTTTCCTCAAAATTAGGAAATTTCCCCTAAATTGGTGCTAAATCCGGTTTAAATCCAGTTAATTTAACTAAATTTAGTTTAAATCCAGTTAAATTAGGTAAAATTTCATCATAAATATATAGGGTTTTTAGCGTTTTTGGAAAAATTCCTCCCCTGATCCCCCCTGGATCGGCCGACCTTCTCAATCCCTGAGCTAGACTATGTATAAGTTTGTTTTAAAGTAAAACTTGTGCCTAATTTTAATCTTAAAAATTGTAAAAACTGCAACCTTTAAATGATTCATTCAAATATACTGTTTTTGAATGTTTAAAGTAATTTACTGTAAAATAACAAATAATACTTTTATGCTTTTAGTGTCAATATCTTACTAAATTTTATTATCAATTGAATTTAAATATAAATTTTCTTGTCATATTTGTTTAAATTAATAACAATTTTTATAAATAGTACATTTTATTGTAAATCTGTGCAAGATAAAAACTTAACATTTCAAGATAATGTAAAAAACAAACTAGATGAAAATTTCTACATGTAGATTAAATTATTAAATTATAATAAATTATTTAAAAATTATATATTATTTTTAGATAAACTTTACCAAAAATAAAATTATTAAATTTATTTACCTTGTTATTTACAGTAATATTAAAAGTATTTTTTTAAATAAATAAAATATTAGTTTAAATAATCTAGCAAATAATTAAAGTATTATTCAAATAATGTCGAAAAGCAAAACAATATCAATAATAATATAAATGATAGAATAGTTGGACTGCAGATAATGCGGTAAAATGTGAGTTAAGAATAGGAACGTTGAAAGTGATCCCCTATTTGGCCGAAATGGATCCCAAATGTAAAAGTAATAATGCGCTCAAACTTTATCTTTGAAACACAGCTTAACAACTAGTCTAACAGTGAGAGGAAGAGCACAAATAAATTTCTGTCAACTTATCATATAATTTAGTCTTTGTTTTCCTTTTTCTATGTCTTTGCTATACAGAGTAGTCTCGCATATAAACCAAAATAAATGTTTCATTTGTGAGCATTAATTCTATCAAAATTAATGATATTTTCCCCGATTTATGTGATTTTGTAAATTCGGATTTACGTTCTGTTCGTACATTGAATATAGAGCTCGTATTTGTCGAACAAATTAATTATTTTGTTTGGATTCGTAAGTATTGTTTCTCTAAATTATAAACTAAGTCAGAATCACATTGTTTGCCAATAATTAAATAAAAATTAATGATTGCATTAATCAAATCATTAGTTAACTAATAATTATAATATACAGTAATACAACAGTCAAGGGTTGGCTCAATTTAGACTCTACTCTAACACAATCGAAGCTCAACCTTCAAACATATCTATGCCTTTCTAACCCCACCACTACACTACTGTACCTCATCTATACCCAAATCTACTAAATTTTTCTCAGTTTCAGTCACGACTACCAAAGTAGAAAAGGCTATAAATTAATCCAATTTACAAATCATTAAAAATTAAATGCAAACTATTTCTCTCTCTTCGTGTAATTGGTTTAGAATTACTGCAGTTTTAGATAATTTTTCATTAAATAAAAATAAAAAAGATTATAGAAAAATAATGAATTAACAAGTAGATTTTATAACAATATAGTTTTAGTTTAAGAATTCTCTAATCTTTGTTCGTTAGTCAGGAAGCAATAGATTAATAAAACTAATGACGGATTCGTTTAACCGATAAAATATAATGAATTCTAAGCGATAACTATTGTATTGAACGTATTGTACGAAAATTCATATAAGAATTATTATTATAATCAGATACGCGAAACCATAATAAGAATGATTAGGGTTTAGTCACTGCATAAGTTGTATGACTTCATACTTTACTGTATATGAGCCAGACTTTGGTCTCTATAACCATTTGGGCTTTACTTTAGCCCTAATTGTGATGTAAAACGAATTAAAAATAGCATAAAATCAGTTACAATATTGTCAATCGATGTGATTGCAACGGATTATCGATTGGTTTCACTCCAATCACATATATCTTCATTAGACGTTTGAATTGAGAAATGAAATAAATGAAGTGAAACTAAATTGGTGTAAATTAATAACAGGTTAAACATGTCTCTCGCAGTTAAGTTATTCGATGGATAAGGATTGACACTCAGCCAACTCCACCAATTCCACCAGCTCAGTTGACATTTCATTAATTCATTCTTATTTATAGTGTTTTTGTTGTTGTGTTTCTTCTCTTTATATTTGTTTTATTATTTTTGTTTCTCTTTTATTGTATAGATATTTAACAAAAACAGATTTAGCAAACAATTAGAAAACTATCGGTTGTTATGTTCATAAGTGAGCGCTTTTTCATGAGCTATGATATATGGATGGAAAGGATAGACTGTTTAAACAAAATGTGTGACAAAAGTATGTGTTGTGTAACTGAATCTGAGTCTGAAGTAGTGACCAAATCATAATCGCATTGCTTTCGAGTCAGTTGTAGTTAAAGTATGCAATTCATTGCAACACAGCTTCTAATGGACTAATGGCTCGACTATAAGAATGTCAATTACGAATATTGCTTGTTATAAACGATATATAAATATATATATGATTTATTGCATTTGCTATTTATTTTTATTTATTTTTGTCTTTTATTAAATGCTTCTCTGATATTATTCTAAATTTTATTGTTTTCTCTACACAAATCATATATTATTTTTATTATTGTTTTATTGTTTAACTAATAATAATTTAGATTTTTTTGAATTAAATTTTGAATATAATATATGTTTAAAGTTGTATTTTTATTTACAGCACTTTTATATTAGAACTTTTTATGATAGTTAAAATATGTTATTAATGACTTATTATAATGAATTTTGCAGACAAAAAATTATTTTGATTAAGTTTATTTTTACAATTTACCTAAAAAAATAACTTATAGACAAACAGTAGCTTGTAAACATTTTGAACAAATATGAACTTGCAGTTTAATTAGAACAACTTATAAAAACTTTAATTTAAATCAGAGATTATGAAGAGAATCAGCCAAAATCTCTTTAATTTTGAAAATTAGCATTTATAAAAATATTTTACTAGATTAATTTTAAATTAAGTTTAATTGTTCGTAAATTGCAAAAAATGGCAGGGTAATGTCTGCCACTCTAACATTTTCTATACTTTTTAAAGTAAAAAAATACCAATTTACCTTTAACTATGCTCCTTAACTCAACTAATCTTGGTTATCTCTAATAAAATAATTTAATTATGTTTGAAATTTAGCACAATTTAAAATTTTTACAATTTTGAATTATTATTAAATCGTGTTTATTTTTAATAATAAATTACTTAAAATAATCTTGTACAGCATATAATATCAGCATATTTCTTAAAATAAGTAAAAATAGCACTTTTTAAATAAATAAAACAATAAAAATATTAACTTGATGTTTGATCAAACTAATTTAAATTTTATATTTAAATGTTTAAATTGTAATCAAAATCCAATCTCTTGTCTCCAATTTAAAGTCTGTCAGCGCTCTAATCAAAACTTTGTCAGAGATTGAAATTTTTTCATTAAGTAGAGCTTAAACTCTAATAATGTCACTCTATTTCAACTTTTAGTTTAGGACAGATTTAATATAAACCGAAAATTAAACATTTGAGGCATTCCATAACAACCAGAGAATAAATTACAAGTTAGTACTCACTAATAGTTTTTATATTCACTGACTCTATAATAAATCTTAAAACCTTTTAATTGAAAACTTTTTAACATTTTGTTTGCTTTAAGCCGACAAACATTTCCTAATATTATATGCATTAAAAAAGTTAGAAGTAAAAAATTTTTAATGAGAATATTTCCAACTTGTTTAGGCATTAAAAGATTGCCTAAAACAACAAATTGCTTTACATCTCAACATTTACTGTAGAAACAATTGTTAAAATATTTATTTTCAATTATTTCAAAGTTTTCACTGACAAACTTAGTTTTAATACTGAGAATAAGTATTTCAAAATTATTATTTCAATTGTTAGTGTAATAAATGATAAAACGGTTTTAATTAAATTTGTAATAAAATAAAAAATATAAATGACGCAAACAAACTTAGCTTGGTACTGTAGAATAGAAGTGATATAGATTAGGAAACCGGCAGATTAGTTACATTCACAATTGCATGAATACCCAGAACCAACATTGTCTCAATTTGTTTTCAAACTGACTATAAGTGCTTAACTCTGGCCAATAGTAAAACAGTTGTTTGGGGGTCAGGTGTGGCTTTAGGTTTTCATCAAAAAATTAATTAAAAATTATTTGATAACAGTAAACTATTCTAGATATAAAGTACTCTTTTAATGTAGATATATTGTTGCCAGCATATTTTTTTAACGCCAAAATTATAGAAATTTATTTTTAGTGCAAACAATAATAAGACATATATTAATAGAATGTTAATACTAAGGCTAAATTAGATGTTAAAAGTATCCATAATATAGATTAGAGTATAGATATTCTAGGTTAAATTTACTTAAATTATATTTACATAAACATGGTTTGTATTTGAATAAGTTTTTTAGATAATTTCAAATTTCAAATTTTATTTATTACTTTTATTATAATTATTGCTTAAATAATTAGAAAACAAAAATGGATCATATATTCAATTAATAAGATTTGTTGTATTATTATATTACATATTTAATTATTAATTAATAATTACCGTATTCCCGCGCATTCACTTGCAATGCCCATATAGAGTAAAGTCGACTATATGCCCTTATATTCCGCGTATACAAGTGAGGAATAAAATCAGGTTTCTACCATTAATGTAAACAGTTAAATTTTTAAATATTTGAATTACTGCATGTGTTCAATTACGTATTGTTTGTTTTTGTTAAAATAAGAATAGCCCAAATTATAAACTTCAAATATATTACATTTACATTTACAAGAATAACAAATTTTTTTTAAATTTTAGTTTTACTTAAAAACAGTTGAAATATTGTTAATTAATTTGTGATTAATATAATTAATAATAGTTATTTTGTCAATTTACTAATTATATCTAAAGTTTTGCAATTTTTAAACATTTATAAAAAAATTATTCTAGCAAAATTTTTTTGTATACCTCACTCTATATGGGCATGCCCATAACACCATAAAGGCTTTTTTGTAATTATGTTCAAACTCACTTATAAGGGCATGCAAGTGTATGCGTGGGAATACGGTAACATTTAAAATTGCTTTAAAAATATTTTGAATTTGTATCAAAATTATTTTATTTTTTTAAATTAAAAAAGTAAATTATTTTATACTAATTACTAGTTTGTTGGCGTAATGCTTTAAAAATTAAACAAAATGTCAACTTTAGCCCCAATCCATTTATAACACCCACTCTACTCAAATATCTAAACCATAGCCTCACTGCAATAAAAAAAATTATTATTTTATTCTATAACAAAAGCGGTAGCTATTAATATACAAACTCTAAAAATTGTAATTTTTAAATTTGCAAAAATTTTAAAATAAAGACTGAATTATTTTTTAATTCGGTTAGAAGAATAAGCGCGCGCTTATGTCTTTAATAATCGCCTTTGTGCTTGATTTGTTAAAGAATTATTTATTCATTCGCTTAAGTATCGGCAATACGAAATACGGGCAATAAAAAAGTTTTGCATTTTTGTATAATATTGAATAATTTTAATAACCTAACTAGAAGTCGACAAAACACAAAAATTTCTTAATATTTTGGGGGTTTATATGAAAAAACTATAGTTTGCAGTCAAGAGCACTAAAATATTTCAATAAATATTTTTAATAATGGCATAAATTAATCAACTCTGTTGCTCGAAGAATGTCTTCAAAAACAACTTTGCCAAATAAAGGAGTGTAGTAAAGTTTTGGCGCCATTTAAAAATATTCAGTAATTTATTAGTTAATGTATTTTTAAAAACTTTTAGTTTTATATAATTAAGTTTATTGGTTTTTGTTTAATAAAACATTTACTTAAAGTTTGGTCTTTATTTAGAAATAGTCTAAATAAACAGAATATAATAAAGAATTTCTTAATACTGTACAACAAAATTAAAAGCAATTACTAAATTATATGCATTTTTGTATATTTACTGCAAACACTCTCTTTGATTAATTTTGATAAAAATATATATAAGAAAATTACATTTTTACTTATAATACTAAATATTAGTATTTACATTTTTATCTTGACACAACTTAACTTAATATCGATAAAATATAGACATTAAGTGTAATGAATATTTAATTTTTTTTTTAAACGAATCGATTGCTAATTCTGAAATCAGAAAATGTAAAAAATTTGATCATTAAATGTATTGAGAGATCGAGGCTTAGAATACATGATAAGACACAATGAAAACGATTGGATGAGTGAAGAGAAGGTTCTGATCACACACTAGAGCCGAATGCGAGTGAAGAGAATGGGAGAGCGAGAGAGAGTGAGGAGGAGAGCGGGAGTGAGAGGGAAGGGAGAGAGGGAGGGGAGAGAGAGAAATCAATAGTGCATTAGTTGCAGTTAATCAGAATCATTAAATGCCTTCGAGAAAAAACTCAATTAAAATTGAACTCCACTTACAAATAGCACACAATTGTAATACATTGTCATTCAGTGGAAACATACGAAGGAATTGGTTTTTCTCTATTTTCTATTGCCTTCAAAGAGTAGTAAATTTTAGTGAACTGTTAAAAAGTGAATCACTAGCTCTCGGCTCAATCACTTGCATTGTGTGTATGGCTTATTAGCCAAAAACTAGAGCTACTGAACGGCTCTATTCATTATTAATAGAAAATGCATTCATTAAAACCAAAATAATGACTTAGAATTTGAAAAACAAGAGTAAATATAAATACGATTTTTAAAAATTTAAAATCAGTTCACATTTGTTAATAGAAAATAAATTGGAGTTATAACGGGATGTAAATAAAAATTTGCCCAAAGTTTAAGCATTAAAAACTGTTACTTATTCCCCAAATTTTTAGATAAATCTGATACCATTCTTTAGCTAAACTATTACTCAATGATTGACTCTATTTTTGTTTGTTTACAATTGGTTTTAATCGAGTTATGACTTAAAAAAAAGAGGTATTACGCGAAAGGGGTTTGACATTCAATCTGAATCACTTTTGTGAGGTTTTGGTACGGAAAAAATTTAAAGTATTGAGTGTTTAGATATTGTTTTACTGTATTGGCATAATGTGCCGATGCCTTGTTCGGTTAAAACATTAAATTATTTTTGTTAATATTGTCTTTAATGAAAGAGATCAGTCTTTAATTAACACATTCATTTCAATCAACTTTTTGGTCAATTGCGAGACCGCTTTTTATTGACCAAAAAGTTGATTAAAATGAATGTTTCAATCAAAGACTGATTCCATTTATTAAAAACAATATTAATAACAATAATTTAATGTTTTGGCCTGACAAAGCATCGGCACATTATGCCAATACAGTCACTCAATATGTGAACACTCAAAACATTAGATTTGTCCCGAAGTACCGAAACACCAAAAACGTGTCTCAATGTTGACCAATAAAAGACTTTTTTGCTTACTTATGTCAATTTATTTATAAGAAGGAATAGGTCGCTCAATATACTAATCAATTAAATAATTAAATTAAAAAATGTCTAAAAAAATTGATCCGAATATTGTCAAATGAAGTATTTTTAGTGGTCGAAATCGAATAAAATTATGTACCAATAAAGGTTCGTTAGCTGTGGTTTATTGGTCTTAATTATTCAATTAATTATGGTATTTGTCGTTAAAATTTAATTTTTAAAAATATTTATTAATTATAACTAATTTAAATTAAATTCAAAGTTGGGCAAATTTTTATTTACATCCCGTTATGTTGAGAATACTTAACTAGTTGTCTTTATTTTAAAACAATGTATCTCTTTCTAAATTTTGTTTTTTCTTCCGAAATAATTTAAAATTATAATAAAACTATTTATAACTTTTTTTTAACAATTTTTCGCATATTTAAATGTTAATTTTTTTAAAATATTACCGTTTTACACAAATATTTTTGTTACTAAATAAATTTAACTTGACAATATTTTGTCTTGAAATAAATTAATTTTTGTTTGCTAAAAATACTATAAAGTAACAAGTTTATAATTAAATAAATACTGTAATGTTAATTTAAAACATGTCATTTAAATATAAAATAAAACAAGAATTACTGTAAGAAATAACTTTCAATAACTAATTCCATTACATATATCAATCAAAAGTCAGATTTTCCTTCAATCCAATGTCATTTAAAATAAGATATTTCAACAAAAAGTTATTTATTATCTTTAACTTTAGTATTGACTCAAATTTGATAACTCAAACCCAAAAAATATTTGTTCTGTAATATACACTGTATATCAACTACAGTCGATTGCAAAAGTAACTACTCATAGACCGAAGCCTTTTTTCCTGCACAACCCGTAGTGAGACCAGGAATCATCACTTCACCGCTAGGTATGGTGACGAGGATAGTGTCACAGTTTTAAGAGCACACACCTGAACGCTC